>PVJA010013546.1:0-19019 GCA_004027025.1 Myocastor coypus
AAAAAAAAAAAAAAAAAAAGTATCTTTTTTTCTTTTTCTTTTCCTTTTAATCTTTGTGATAGTTTCACTATACAGTATAGGCTACCCTGGTACTCACACTTTGTAGCCCAGGCTGGCTAGGATTACAGGCATGTGCCACTGCACCCAGTCTAGAAACTTACCTTTAAACTGCCTGGCTAATAGCATACGTATTGATTTTTTTTTTTTTTAACTTTGAGAAATTAAACAAACAAAAGAGCAAACACTGCTGCAAGCTTTCAGGCAGTGCTCAGAGTGACCCTCCACGGGGCCCACTTCTGCTCCTTAACCCTGCCAACTCCTGCCCTGCTACAGACAACTCCCAGGCCTGCAGTGGAGCACAGCGAGCCCTCCTTGGGGCAGAACTCCAGAATACAGGCTAACCCTCCGTGTGGCCTCCCAGCCCCACCCAAGGAACCCAAGGGCTTTCAGCTCCCGCCCTGCCACCTCACCTTCCCCATCCACCTTGACGTAGCCCCAGAACCCCTTCCTGGGCTGCAGGTAATTGTCTGAAGTATCAGCCACTTGCTTCACGCAGGACAAGTGTCTCCCCACTCTGACTAGTCAGGCTCCTCGTTGATCAATAAAGGAGGATCTCCTAGGTTATTCTCTAATTCCACAGTGCTATAAAAAGGCTGCAAGCTGGGTGTGGTGCAGCATGCCTATAATCCCAGCACTTGTGAGGCTGGGGCAGGAGGACTGCTGCAACCCTGAGGCCAGCCTGGGAGTTCAAAGCCAGTCTGCACTGCATAGTGAGACCTCATGTCAAACACACGCACACATGCATGTGCGCGCACACACACGCGCGCGCGCGATGTCTCCACCATCACACCACACACCAGCTTTTGGGATCCTCAACAAGCTCCTGTTTCTTCATCCACAAGGTAGACACAACCCTACCTTAGTTACAGAAGAATCCAAAAGGCACACATCACTCACAGGCACTGCCTTCCCAGGGGGACACCGGCATCGTCTCCCCTCCAAAGCAGTGCCTGTCCCCTGTGCTCCTGGGCCTGTATGAGCTCAATGAACCCCCACAACTAACCCTGGAACGAGGGTATTGATGGAAAAACCATGTCACCAAGCTTCAGACTCCTGTTCGTGTCAGAGTGGACAGAGATTTAATTCAGCCCAGGGCTTCGCCGCACAGCGAGGTTATCCAGGCCTATTATAATTTGTTACTGTTTGGCAGTACTGGGAAAAGAACACAGGACCTTTGCACTCAGCTACAGTTCCCGACCCTTTTGTTTTGAGGAGGGGGGTCTCATGAAGCCGTTGAGCTGTCCAGTCTGGGCTCTAACATGGGATCTTTCTGCCTCAGAGCTGGAGAGTGCTGGGATCATGGCGTGCAATACCACACCCACCCTTGACCCGCTTGCAAGGACGTCATACTGATGTGGTTCTCTAAGTGACCCCTCCTTTGCCCTGCTTGGTCTTGTCCAGTCACTCAAAGTTCCTAGAGAAAACGAGACTCAAATACTGTGAGATTTGAACCCCAGTCCCGGAAAAAAAAAAAAAATACTGTGAGAAAGCAACACCCAGGAAAGGAACTTGGAGCAGTGCAGCTTTGCAAGCCTGGGCCTGAAACAGCGCGCAAAAGCAGACGTTGACAGGGGCGCTAAGAGACGGCCCCAGCGGCTGCCCACCGCTGCACGCTGAGGATCGAATCTCTGCCACCCTAACGGCTGCTAGGTCATCAACCCGGAGGGGACCCTCATTCCGAGAGCCTAAAAGCTCCTCGCTGCCAGCTCGGGGCTGCACACGCGGTCGCCATGCCGGTGTCACAAGGCCAACCCAGTCTCACAGAGACCTGGACGCTCTTGTCTAGCGACCTAAGGGCCCTCGCGACCCGACGAGAACCAGGACAACCCGAGCCGCGGCCGCTGTAACCACTACCTGGATGCCGTGCACGATGTACACCTTCTCCGCCTCGCTCAGAGACACGGACGCCATGCTGCGGAACCTTGCGCGCACGTCATCCGCCCGCGCCGGGCACGCGACCTTACGTCATCAACCTGTGCGGCGGCCGCTCCTGTAGCCGCGGCCGCAGCCAGCGCCGGGATCTCCATGGGCTTTTCCTGCGCGTCGCCGGGTGTGTGGCCGAGCCCGGCGATCCGCGGCGCCTCGTGCCGAGGAGTCATCGCTGCAGCCCAAGGCCGGGCCCAGAGGCAGAGACGACAAGGGAAAGCGACGGCGGCAGCGGCGGGAGCCCCACCGGGGGTCTGGGACTGGGAACTGCCACCCGCTTCGCGGTCAGTGGGGAGGAAAGCTGGGCCAGGTGACGGAGCCGGGGAGGCGGGAGGTCGGGCCGTCGCGTGCGCCGGCGCGGGCTGCAGGTGCTCGGAGCTGGGGTTGGAGTAACAGAGACAGAGGGAGGCAGAGGAGAGGACCACCCCTCCCGGGGAGGCGACAGGATGGGCCATTCCCCGGGATGGTGAAAGAGGTGAGGCGACGAAGCCGGTTTAGGTCATTCCGCATGGGAAGGGTCTGGGCCCAGTGTGGAGCTCCCTCACTCCGCCATATGGGTGGATCCCCACCCCTCGCCCGAACCTGGACGCGGGATCTTGCAAGGTCCCTTTGCTTCGGTGGTCATCGAAGTGTGTTTCCAAAGAGAGCGAGCGGGAAGGATCTGGGTAACTGGCGACAAGAAGTGCGCGGTGCCCGGGGCGTCTCCGCACTTCCGGAATCCCCGGCTTGGTGGATGGGATCGCCCGGAGCTAGGGAGCTGCTGGAAAAGAGCAACGCCCAGTGGCACCTAGTGGCGCCCAGTGGCACCCAGTAGGAGTTGAGGCCTCGTACACCCGGACAGGACACCTGCAAGGTGAAGCTGGGGTTAGGAAAGGAGCCCACTCAGGAGGAGCAGACAGGGTACAATGCAAATTTTAAAGGAGCCAAGCAAATGAATAAAGAAAACAGAACGTTAAACCAAACTGGTTGGAACTTCATTTTTTTTTTTTTTTCCAATTTTTGGTAAGGGGATTGAATCAAGACTCTGGCACTAAATGCCCCACCCCCAGTCCTTTTCTTACTTTTATTAGGAGATAGACTCTTGTTAAGTCCGTACATTGATTGCCCAGATTGAGCTTACATTTGAGATCCTCCTGCCTCACTCTTCCAGCCTGCCAGGGTTACAGGTGTGCAGCAAAACTTGACTTTCTTGAGTTTTAAGGAATGTCCCTGTTCTTAAGAGTGAAAGTAGTCCTTGTCACCTTAATCATAAAAAAGTAGGTGTTTGCAAATAATGGCTTCAAATCAGTATCACAGATCACTTGGGAACTTACTATATATGGGCTCTTTACTAGCTTTGGACCCCTACCAGGAGCAAAACACAACTTCCACCCAAAGACACTCCCAGATCAACAGAGCTTCGGAACATGGTGGTCAGCTAGGATGATACCATCAGTGGGTACAATGGAACTGGACAGCGCCTGAAAGTTACGGAGGGGAAGCACCTAACCACGTTAGCCCCCCTTGCACCTCCACAGAGCTCTCTGGTGTGCCTGAGGGGAAGACATCTTGTGGGTCTGGGCTCTGCCTCCATAGAATTGGGAGCCATGAGGCTGGGAGGCATCCTGTCCCCACTGAGGGTGGCATAGAGAGAAACACTTTTGTGTGGCTGGAGGGCAGTTCTGTGTGAAGCACTCTGGAGTAGCAAGAACTCCTGGTGTTGTATATAGTGGCTTGTGCCAGAGAAAGCAAAGAGTAGAAGAGGAATCTTAAAGCTAGGCTGTCAAGGAAGCAAGGTTATTAAGGGTGACAGCAAATTGAAAGATCAGAGGAGACATGGGAAAAAATTAGTTTGGATATCATGGAGTCCTTTGTTTTCTGGTGGTTGTTGTTGTTGTAAAAATGTATTCCATAGAGTTATTTTTTATAAAAACTTTTCTGTATATTTTTGAAAATATGGAACAGGGATAGGGAGGTAGCTCAGTGCTAGAGTGCTTGCCTAACATGTGTAAAGGCCTAGATTTAATCCCCCAGCACTGTAAAAGTAACAAAAAAGTAACAATTTAAAGTCTAGAACAGCTGGGCGTGGTGGCGCAAGCCTAAACTCTCAGCACTCAGGAGGCTGAGGCGGAAGTTGCTACCAAGTAGAGCCACCCTGGGCTGCATATACATAGCAAGTCCAATGCTAGCCTGAACTGTGTGTCGTGAGACCCTGCGTTGAAACAACAACAAAAGACTCACTGAAAGCATTGAGATGTATTTGAAACATCTCTAAGAAGTGACAAAACCACCTAGCTGGAGAAGGGTCCACAGTACTTGCTGGAGAATGCAACTGTTGTCTTGTATATTAGGCTAAGTAGGTTTAAAGAGATGCGAACAGGTTTCTGTTAAATTCTTTGGTAGAAACAGTGCTCCTTCAGTAATCATTCCACTTAAATGCTTCTGAGACATTTTTACACCCTTGTCATGGTAGTGCACTAGATGCTTTTGAAACCGATAAATTCAGTCCCTGTTTTGGCTGATTGAAGTAATTCTAAGAACACATTATGGCCAGAACAACCAAGATGCCAAGGACAGTGAGTGAGCTGTTGTGTAAGTCATTGGTTTTCTATCACTGAGAATCTTACAGCAAATACTGTTTTCAGATGTGTCTATTCCGAAGCCCTCTCCTGCCTTCATCTTCTTTAACACCATTTGGTAGTTCTTACTATGTGCCAAGCACTTCATAAAGATTGAGTCCTCATAAGAACTCTGAAGCCTACACTACAGATTGGGAAACTGAGGCACAGCAATTCAATACCTTGAGCAAGGTCACAGATAACATAACCACTGTAGTAAATGACAGAGCCAGGATTTGCATCCCTACATCCAGCTTGCATGCCTGCCCTCCTGGCTGTCCCCTTCTGCTCCTCCTCCCCACTCTATCTTAGTCACCAGTGTATTTTCCATTGTGCTATTGGTCACTGCCCTGCAAACCACAGTTAGGTTTAGTTCCAAAAGCACAAGTCTGTGCCCAGCCCTTGAATCTTTTTTTAGAGGAACGTGGAATGTGCTGCCAGCTGACACCTGTATCTGTTTTCATCTGTTTTGGCCCATCCTGTTCGATAAAGGAAAAGTTAGCCTGGCATAGTGGCACATACCTGTCATCCTGCTGCTATGTAAAAAACTGATCTCAGGTAAGATGACCTCCAAATCATACAAGGAACCTCCAAATAATATGAGGGAAACCGGATCTCCCAACCTGAAAAGTACCTGGGATGAGTTAGTGTTCTCTAAAACCGAAGAATGAATTTTAGGAACAAATGGAAGTTATGAGCAGAATATATTTATTAGGGGAAAGAAAGCTCCTGCCCAAGAGAGAGACAGGAGGGGTGTCCCAAGTGGGTGGTCCCAGGTAACTGTTTCTTCCAGGAACTTGTATAGAAGAGGATCGGTGCGAGTTCAAGACCAGCCTGGGCTACAAAAGTGAGCTCAAGGCCAGCCTGAACTGCATAGACAAACCCTGTCTCAAAAAGACCAAGAGAGAGAGAGAGAGAGAGAAAGAGAGAAAAGTAATACACAAGAGGGTGGTGTTTTACTCCCCAGTTAAAAGGTGAGCTCACAGTAGCACAGTGGGCCTGTGGATCTGGTGCGCAGAGGCACGCACAGAGAGCCAGCCTCTGGCCCTGTGCTGTGCTCCCTGACTCCCAGAATGGTCAGCAAGCGGCTCTCCACTCAGGAAATGTGTACTTGGTTGCAGTTGCTCTAGGGTGCTCATGGGTCTGAGGAGACAAGAAACCCTAAAAACCTGCCCGCAAGGAAGTAGGATTTATTATAGCTGGGGAACCCTTGAACTAATGCAGGAACAAGACAATAAAATAAAGAGCTCAATTGAGCCTTGTGGTAATTAGAAGAGAGGCCAACTATAATGAGGTGCTAATTGTGCAGGGCAGGCGTGCAGAGTAGGAGGGAAAGCTGCTGCTGGCTGCCAGACCAGCATCCCAGAGCAGGATCGGATCCCTAGCCTCGGTTAATTAAAGCTCTAAAGGCCAGTTACAGAAGAGCTTGGGGCCGTGTTGGGTTCATGGTTCTAGAGTTGAAAGAGCTCTTGAAAGCCCGGCAGGAGCTGGCTTATTCCCCATCTTTTGGGGAATAGTGTGAGGCCCTTTTCTTTGCATGTTCACCATTCACTGGCACCCTAGAGATGCACAAAACAAGCTTCCTATTTGCTCTATATAGATCTGTTCCGTTCGCTTGGTGTTTGTCCTCCCTGTACGTTTGATACAGGGAACCTCCAAGTAACACAGGGAAAAAGTGGTCTCCCATCCTAAAAGCTGTCCGGGACAAGTTCATGTTCTCTGAAACCGAAGAATGAATTTTAGGAACAAACAGGTTATGAGCAGAATATATTTATTGGGGAAAGAAAGCTCTTGTCCAACAGAAGGACAGGAGGGGGGCCCAAGCTGGTGCTGTCCGGTGAACTCTGTCTTCCAGGGACTTTATAGAGGAAAACCATGCGATGAGAGGAGTCTAAGGTGGTGGAGAACGTGGAAATTTGCTTAGGTGGGCATGAAGCAGGACAAAACTATGGCCAACCAATGAGATTACAAGCACTCAGGTAAAATTGATTAAATCCAATATAAATGGGGAATACCGGACTGGACCTCTTCCTGTTGGGGGTTGGCTTAGTGACTCATTTAGGTGCTTTTAAGATGATTGATACCTATTTAGAATAGCAATCCCTGGTTGGAGAAGTATGTCGCTGCGTTTGTTTTCTCTCTTATCTTGAAGTCTGGTCCACAGAGGGGGTCTGTCTTCTCTTCCAAGTTGTAAAGTCACCTTGTCTTCTATATAGGGCCTGGCCCTGTCCGACCACCTATACTATTTCTATCTAATTCAGCTGCCCACGGCACTTTGTTTTGAAGAATACTAGATATGAATGAGCTGTCATGATCTGGCCAGCAGGCCTGTGTCTCTTGATTGAGGCATTAAAATTTGAGATTATAGTGATAGAAAAATCAATAGCAGCACGTGGATAAAGTCCTAGCTAAAGAAAGGGTCTAAGCCCAGTGTGGGTGTGCATGCATGTAATTCCAGGTCTAGGGAGGCTGAGGCAGGAGGATCACTGTTAGCTCAATGTAACAATTACATTAGGAGTCCCTATCTCAAAGACAACCAAAAAATGTCTATAATAGAGGAAGGGCCTCAATGTATGTTTCATTTTAAGAAGCTGGTGGGGTGCTCTGCCTCTGTCCTTTGGAACATGGTGTACGGGAAGGTCTCATACCCTGACTGCCAAATAGAGAGTGAACACACATGCCCGTGCCTACTGCCACCCAAAGCCTGAAGCAGGAGCGAGGGCGGGCGTCTCAATATTGATGGATGGCCGGGGGCCACTCTCTCTCTGTGTTTTTGTTTTGTTTCCTGAGATGGTCTCACTAGTTCAGGCTGGCCTCGAACTCACTGTGTAGCGCATTCTGGCCTTAGAACTATGGCAGTCCTGCCTCAGGCTCCTGAGTGCTGGGATCACAGGCATGTGCCACCATGCCCAGCCGGCGTTGCGTTTCAAAACATTGGCTTTCTTTTTTGGAAGCAGATTTCTAGAGAGAAAAAGCTGGGTCATTCCTGCTATCAAATGAATATGAGAAGGTACATGTTACTAATTTAACATTCACCCCAACACAGCTGAAATGCCAGAAAGATTCCAGCTTTTCATGGTCGCCACACCACAGCCTTCAGCGTAGAGAGAGACTTGCTGATTGAATTTGGGGCTTTCTGTGCTCCCCACAAGTGTTCTTGATCCTGTTGAGCACCAGTGGGGACAGAATGTCTGTGGATGAGGTCAGTGTTCTTGCCTTCGCAAAGCCAGCCTTGTGCAGCACGTGCACTGCAGGCCGTGCTCCTGTTGCCGAGTCCTGGCTCCCCTGGAGAAAGTGTGTGCTTCCCCAAGCGTTCTCAGCAAAAATCCAGAAAGACGGGTTGTTTGAGAAGATAAGGATAACGATCTCTAGTAAACCGCTGCCGGCTGGGGCTCTGCCACTCTCTTGCTCTCTGGCTGGAAAGGAGTCAGTAACTTTTCTAAGCCTCATTTGAACGCCAGATGGTTTATCTTGCAGGGTACACCCTGAATATGTAAGCATTTGAATACAGGAAATGCCCCTGTTTGACTTTGGGTTTTTAAGACTTTTCTCAGTTTACTTTATTTTTATTTATTTATTTATTTATTTATTTTCTTGTTTCAGAACCTTTGTTTGTTTATTCATTCATTTTTATGGCCGGCTCAGCCTGCCTCGAGGGCAGGGCTGGCGCAGCATGTGGTGCCGGGGATTGAACTGTGGTCCCTGAAGCTGCCCAAGCTTTCCCAAGCAGGTGCTTTAGACCAGTGAGCCATCCCGCCGGGCCCCTCTCAGTTTACTTTATAATACTTCAAGTGTTTGTTTTTGGTTTTGAGGGCTTTTTCTTTTTTTGGTTTGGTCTTTTTGAGACAGATCTCACTGTGCAGTTCAGGCTGGCCTTGTACCCACTTTGTAACCTAGGCTGGTCTCTTAACTCAAGACAGTCCTCCTCCCTCAGCCTCCTGAGTATGTGCTGCCAAGCCTGGCCTTACTTGAAGTATTTGGATTATGCTAAAACAAGTAAATGAATGAACAAAAGGAATGGTAATTGCATGCCTTCCGTGGTTGAAAACACTAGATACTGTCAACAGAGACAAATACAGTGGATTTCTTTTTGAATATTAGAGAACAGGGAAAGGAAATGAAGACTGAAGATAGCTTGGCCTGGGTTCTAGCTCAGCGGCACAGCACCCGCGTGGCAGGCGTGAGGTCATGAGTTCCATTCCCAGTACCAAGAAAAGGAACTAGGAAAAAAAAAAAAAAAAAAGGTAAAGATACAGAATCAAAGAAACTCAGAAAAATGGTTGGCTTTGTCCCAGAGCACAGAGGGCTCCTGAAGTCCCAGCCCTGCTGGGTGCCACAGCCTCAGGACTTGGCCTTAGCTCAAGAGGTCCCTTTCTTCCATGGGACCAAGGACACTGAAGCTGATTCAGCTAAGAATCAGGCGGTAAGGAAGAGCAAGCCTGGAGGGGCGCTCTGGCCCCTTGACTCAAGGCCAGTCGTTCCCTCCCCTTTCTCCAGAGCCCTCAGGCACATGCCTGGGTACCAGGTGGCCTCCTGTCTGGGACTATGGGAGGTGCGTGCGTGAGCGTGTGCATATGGTAGGCTTCAAACCTATGGCCTCCCGCACATCAGGCAACTGCTGTCCACTGAGCCAGTGCCAGCCCAGGGACAGTGCTCTTGCAGAACACTCGGAGCCTAGTTCCTAGGGCCCTGGGCCCCCACCCCCGGGGTCCTGCACTCTCGTTGAAGCCCTGGGATATGGGGACTCCACAAAGACTGAAGCCAGACGGCTCCCCCTCCCATTTTCAGTCCTGGGCCTTTGTGCTGAGCTGGGCCTGCAGCTCTTTTCTTTGAGACAAGGTCTTGTTGAATTCTCCATTGCAGGTGCAAACTTGCTGCCATCCTCTGGTCGCAGCCTTCAGCCCTCAGCAGTGCTGGGATTATAGGCTTGAACAACCTGACAGTAGCTGGGTATAGCTGGGCCTTTCTCTGCCCCACCCCCTCTTTCCGCCACTTTAACCAGCTGTCCACAGACTTTTTTTTTTTTTGCTTTTAGTCCCTAAAACCTCACCTCCTGACTGGATGATGTCACAGTTCTGGGTGTTTGTAGGTGGCACAGTGGGGCCCGTGCCATTCTGGCTCTCACTGGCAAGGAGCAATGCCCCCAGCAGGAGCAGGGGTTGGGGATTGTGGCTGCCTCCTGGGCTAGGCCAGGTCCTGCCCTCCCATTGCAGGTTGACCTTAGCCCCTGCCTTAGAACCAGAGGTTTTTGTTCAGGCTCCAGTTCCTCCCTCTAACACTGTCTTGGGATAGCCCCGTGACAAGGCAGACACACTAGTAACACTGCCCTTTATTTCCTAGTCCTTAGAGTGGAAAGGTTGCAGCTAGCACACCCGGTTAAAAGCGGGCCCTAGGCAGAGGAGGTCTTGGGGGTGCACACTGTCTCCCCTGCTTTCTGGAGATGTGAGCCTACTCAAATCTCTGCTTCTGTTTCCTCAGCTCTAAGGGGAGTGGAAAAGTGGGGCGTATCTGCAAGGTGGGGTAGATATTCAGATCAGTCCTATGTAGCCCAGGGTCTACAGGGAGACGACATTCCGAATGCCACCCTGCCCTTCATAGGCTCTGCCCCATCGCAGCAGCCAGACTGAATGTGCTTGGGACTGGTGACCCCACTGGGCTAGAAAGCAGGTCAGTGCCGAGTGTACTTGTGCACTTGAATAGGCTTCACGGAGTTCACAGTCATTGCTAAGTATTCTTGGGCAGCAGGATCACTTAACTCGTCACTGCTTTAGTGAAGACTGTCATCCCTGGTTACTGCCGATGCAGAGGACCGTGGCATTGAGACTCAAGCTCTTAAGCAGTTGCATCGGACCTAGGAAGCCACATGGGGCCTTTCAGGACTAACGTGCGCCCTGATTCCCGAGCTGCCACGCTTCACTGGCCTGAGTTTTCTCTAGTTATTGTTTGTTTTGCTTTGTGAGGGAGGGTTGTTGCTGTGGCCTTGTGTTTTGTTTTTAAAGATAAATATGCTGGCCTCCCAGGAGCTAGTGGAAGGAAAGTCTACTTAGAGTATGCTTCTTGGGTTTTTCAAAAGTCACAGACTTTTGAGTGCTCACCCACTGCTTCAGAAATGAGACCTGGAGGCTGGGGAGACAGCTCTGTGGCACAAGTGCCTGCCTGGCAAGTGCAAGGTCATGAGTTTGAATCCCAGTCCCGCAAAAAAAGAAATGAGACCTGAAGTGAGGTTGAGGCCTCCATGCTCCTGCCCCTCAGATGCATACAAGACAGGAAGTGGAACTCCTTTCCTGTTGGGCCACCCTCCCTACTCCTTCCCAGGGTAACAGGAAAGAGCCTGTGCTGTACTCAGAAGCCTCATGACGCTGTGACAGTGGGCAGGGCTGGCTTCAGATCTGCATGTGGCACCTCGAGGACATGGCTCCAAACCTCTGAGCTGCTCACTCTTCTCTGTGGTGGGGAGCACCACAAGCCGCTGCAGAAATTGAAGCAGGCTGCCTCATGCAGACATTATGCACAGGGGTGCCCAGGAGCACGGGTGTCGCCTCCCTGCCTGTAGACAGCACTGCGGGTGTGCTCTAACACTTGCACTGGACAGGACATCCAACAGACCCCAATTTCTAGGGGTGTAAAGCAAGGAATTTGATGAACTTTGGTCCTTCCAGGGCTGGAATTTTTGTTTGGGGGAGGGTTAATTTTATATGCAGCCTTTTTTTTTTTTTTTTTTTTTTTTCTTGTTTCAGAATTTTTGTTTGTTTATTGATTTATTTTTATGGCCGGCTCAGCCTGCCCTAAGGGCAGGGCTGGCACAGCATGTAATGCTGGGGATCAAACCGCGGTCCCTGCAGCCGCCTAAGCTTTCCTAAGCAGGCGCTTTAGACCACTGAGCCACCCTGCCGGGCCCCTTATATGCGGTCTTGCTGTAGCATTGTCTTGGTTTTTCTCATCATTGCAACATATAACACACCACACCCACAGAAAGCAAAATTAGAACTAACCCAGCGGATGTTGGTCCGCAGTCCAGAGCATGGACTATGCTGTGCTCTGCCGTGCTCTGCATGACAATAGATTTCAGTAGACCCATCTGGTGGGGCCAGCAGAGTGGCCACAGCAGCAGCAGAGGAGCTGTTCTTACCTCTGCAGCTGCCCAGAGCCCACACTTATGAAATGAAGATCGTAAGTCCAAGCTTCTGGGTTTAACGGGGGCTGAGAAGGAAAAGGAGTGAACTCATCACTTCCTGCTTTCCTGCGTGAACTTTCCCACAGGTAAAGTCCTGCCTGCAGCTGTGGAACCTTACCTGGTACCACAGGTAAGGTACCACCGCTTTCTATTTCCCTTTAGCTTTCTACTGAAGGTTGAGTGTACTGCACAGGACGTGGGCAGGGCAGACAGACGTCTATGCAGGGGGAATCAGTTCATATGTCTGTAGACACATGGAGCAGCCGGCCTCTGCCTGTCTCGACATGGAGGTGGGGCAGGGCAGGCGGTGCCTTCCCTGCCCGTCTTTCTGCCACACCTTCACCTTTGGGAAAGTTGGTGTCGCTCTCTCTCTTTATTATGAAGTACTTGAAGCATGGCGCTTCATGGCCCCTTTGCTTTCCTGAAACTCCTCTAAAACCGGGCATGCATCTTACAAGCCTTTTGGATTCTTGTGTTCGAATTAAGTGAACAGTTATTCAGATAAATAGATGTTCAACCCGGCCAGATTCGTTTCTAAAGATTCTAGGACAGGTGCCGTTTGTTTATCTTGGAAGTTGCAGGAGGAGCCTGTGAAGGCTTGTGTCCTAAGTGGGCTGCTCTAAGGTGTGAGAAGACCTGGAAGAGTCAAGCATCCTATTCTCTCTCTGTGTCTTAATGTGTATGGTAATTCCAGAGAATTCCAGATACTGCCCACTGCCCCCCCTTTCCCACCATCATTCCTGCATGCTAGGTTTGTTTGTTTGTTTGTTTGTTTTGAGATGAGGCATTTGCTAAATTAAATCACTAAGTTGCCCAGGCTGGGCTTGAATTCATGATCTTCCTGTCTCAGCCTCACAGGCTTTTTTAAAATTTTATGGACTCACTTGAAACAAGTCTGGCCTGTCCCAGCTCCTCCCGCTGTAGGAGCTGCTGCTGGCCGCTAAGGATTTCATTACCTGTAGTCCTACTTTCAGGGACCCCAAAAGCTGAGGCCCGCAGCATGTTTGGATGCCCACTGCCTGGGCCAAGGGAAATACGCGCGTCTGCTTCTGAGTGTCAGTGAAAAGCCTCTGTCTGGTCTGTTTATCAGGTTTCTCGCTTGGGGCTGTGCCCTCCAGCTCTGGTCCCAGGCCTGCCGGTCCTGCACTGGAGGCGCAGTGCTCTGAGAATTGACTCCGGGCCGAGATGTGCGTCCAGGACGCAGCCTGGGCTTCATGGGGCATGGTGTGGGATGCTGGCCCACAAAGGCCGTGAAGTGACCTTGTTGGGAACTGGCCCTAGAGCTGCAGAATCAGGGCCCCAGTGTGGAATTTTCCTGTCCCGTGTGACAGTCGTGCCTTGGATGCCTGGACCACGGGTCCACTGTTTTCCCCTGAATGGTAGGTTTATGGGCACAGCCCTCCTTCAGCAAATGATGATGACCCGTAGGCATCCTCCATCCTGGCTGGGCGGCACCTGGCCACAGCGGGACGGGCTCGGCTGCCTGGCACAGCCTGCAGCATGAGTATTTTGGGTGTAGTCTGTCTGTCCTCCAAATGAGGGGGACAGCACACTTCTGGTCAGGTGCAAGGAAGGACACGTGCTCCACGCGGCGCTGAGATGCTTCTCTAGACTGGAAGGCAGACTGATAGTCTTCAGTTCTCTCTTGGCTGTGGCTTCTGAAACTCTGGGAAGGAGCCATGATTGACCTCCCCACTTCTACCCACAGTAGAACTCAGGTCAACGATCTAACACCACATCTTCTCCCCAAGATTGCTAACTCTAGGCAGAGCGTGGTAGCATAGGCTTGTAATCCAGCCCTCGGGGCTGAGGCAGGAGGATCACCGTGACTTGGCCGGCCTGGGCTGCATAGTAAGTTCTAGACCAACCTGAACCATGGTGCAAGAGGCTGTCTCAAAAAGTAAAAAGTATATCACTGCCTGTAGGGAGCTTTGGGACTAGTGCCTGTGCCTCTCGGCCTCAGCGAAGTCTTCTGCAAGTGAGCAGAATAATTTCTCTGAATATATGACTAACACTTAGCCGCTGACACTTTTTAGTGCTATAAAAGTTGTTTTTTGTTGTTGTTGGTTTGTTTGTGTTTGCGGAACCAGGGATTGAACTCAGGACCTTGCACTTGCCAGGCAGGCACTTGTGCCCCTGAGCTATCTCGGAGAAAGCTTTAGAAAGATTTAGAAAAAAAAAAAAAACAGTGGAGTGCGCATTTTATAATTAATATTGTGAGAACTGGCCAGATAGCTCAGCAGACTAAAGCACCTGCTTAGGTGGAATGCAGCAGCCCAGATCATGCCAACCGCAGCCCCCAGGGCTTGCTGAGCCAGTGATTGAGACTGCACGTTCCTGTAATCCCAGCACTTGGGAGGCTGAAAACAGGAGAATCACTGAGTCCAATCTACATACTACATAGTGAGACCCTGTGGACCCTGTGCCAAATACATAAAAATAAATAAATAAATAAAGTTGTGCATGCAACTTATAATTAAAATTACAAAGTGACCATTATTGTTGATCTTTCCTTGGAAAACTGGTCACTGCTTAGGACAGGAAACCCGGCCACACAAACGCTCAGGGCTACCTCAGCCTCTGCAGGTTTACAGACTCAGTCCTGTCTGTCTTCCTGTCATGGGGAGAATGCCACAGTCCCCTCTCAACTTTTCTCTGGGACTTCAGTGCCCCAACACAGATCCTGCCCGCCAGGAGTCAGCACCTTCTGAAGCAGCACTTTCTTGCCTGCCCAGCTCTGCCTTCCCAACAAAGCCTGAGTCTGCTCCCCCGTGTGCAGCCCCCGCAGCGCCCTGCTCTCCCCACCAGCCCCGACACAGCCCTTCCAGGGCATTTCTCATGACACTGTGGTCTCTGTCGCGAGCTGTTTCCTGAACAGGACGGAAAGTAGCAGGTGAAAGCAGGAGGAGAGGCAGGCTGTGAGCCCCCTCGCAGGCTCTTCCCGCCGCGCCTGTGCAGCCGGCAGCGCCTGGCCCTGGGGAAGCAAGGGCCCTCAAGAAGCGGGGTCCCCAGCAGAGCTGCTCCTGAACACCAGGACAAGGCATTTTCCAGAACCAGCATGGAAAGGAGAGGCGCTGTGGCCCCCCTTTTGTTGTGGGGTGAGGCACACAGCTCTCCTCAAGTTGGTTCAGCCCACATTCCTTGTGTTTAGCCGGCAGTTGGGGAGTGAAGTCCTTCCCGAGGAGAAAGCAGAGAGCACCTCGCATTACTCTCTGAGGCCGAGGGCGAAGCAGCCTTCCGAGCTGTGGGCTCAGCTGACGGCTTTTGAGACTGAAGTGTGGGTGAGGTGCTCTCCAGGTGACACTTGGCTCCCACTCTTGGGGCCTCCTTCCGGGCCTCTCCAGGGCCTTTCCCAGCTCCACAGCTGTCACTCAGCAGGACAGTGCCTCTGGACTCTTGGGGCTCCAGCGTCTGTCCAGCGGTGGCAGGAGTCAGCCACCAGCTTCCCATCAGGCCTGGAAGCACAAAATAGGCCTCAGGTGGCTGTGGGCTCATAAATGAGCCCACGCAGCTGTCTCACACCTGTGCCGGAGGTCTCTGCTGCAGGCCTGGCTCCCAGCTCTCTGGAGCAGGTGGTGGAGCACAAGGCAGGTGCCCCTGGAGGCCCCGGCCCTGAGCTGAGCACCCTCCCTAGACGGGGCAGGGCTCCTGTTAGCAGCTTCTCCAGCTCACAGCGCAGAGCAGTACTGCAGGACTCGGCAGCAGCCCAGCAGGATGGTGGCTACAGGCAGAACAGGGGCAGCGACCAGGAACGGGAGGAAGGCACAGGGCTGTACAAGGGAGAGGACGGAGCTACAGGTGCCGCCAGAGCTGGAAGATTGGGGTGAGGCTGCGGCCCGGGGGGGATGCAGGATGCAGCTTTGGGGAGGACCTTGGGCTGCAGGTGGCAGAAGGAGCGCGGCTACGGATGGGGAGGTGGCTCAGTGACCCTCCCTTGGGGAGACAGGAGACGCGATGGCTCCATTAGCGATTTGGGGGCAAATGTGGCTCAGGACCAGAGGCCAGCAGGCACCCCTGGGAAGGGCAGAGCACAGCTCGCGCATGTCCAGCACTGCTGCTCACTCCTGCCACTGTGATGCAGACGCAACCAGTGGCAGCCTGCATGGAGTGGTGTGGCTGGGAGCCAAGAGGGAACTCCTGAGAGACATGCCTGGCCGGACGGCAGCAGCAAAGGCCAGCACCAGGCCTGTGCTTGGG
Organism: Myocastor coypus; assembly: GCA_004027025.1. Lineage (NCBI taxonomy): Eukaryota > Metazoa > Chordata > Mammalia > Rodentia > Myocastoridae > Myocastor > Myocastor coypus. The sequence goes on from PVJA010013546.1 coordinate 15,955, forward strand.
GCCAGCCGGCTGCTGCGAGTGCTTAGATCCCACTGGGTGCCGGCTTGGCCTGCCTGCGGGGTGGCTTAGCATCAGATGGGATGGAGGACTTAGAATTTGCTGGTACAGGTCAGGGCCTAGAATGCCCAGGCTGCTGTCTCTTGCTGGCCCACCCCAAGTCTTTAATGCATTTAGCTTGTCACTGGCAGCACAAAATGGTCACTGTCCTCTGGAGAGCTCAAGGTTGATGTTCTGCTAAAAAGTTCGAGATGATCAGGGCTGGGGATTTAGCTCAGTGGTAGCATGCCTGCCTAGCAGCTGGAAGCCCGGGGTTCAGTCCTTGGCACCAAAACCAAAAAATAAACCTCAACTTAAAAAAACAAAAGCGACAGGGCCTGGCAGGATGGCTCAGTGGTCTAAAGCGCCTGCTTGGGAAAGCTTGGGCGGCTTCAGGGACCGTGGTTCGATCCCCGGCACCACATGCTGTGCCAGCCCTGCCCTCAGGGCAGGCTGAGCCAGCCATAAAAATAAATAAACAAACAAACAAAAGTTCTGAAACAAGAAAAAAATAAAATTAAATTTAAAAAAAAAAGACAAAGACACACACAAAGAAAATTCCAGCTAATGAATGGCAGCTGTCCTGGAGGTGGCTGTCCTGCCTGCATCCTGCCTGTTGGTCCTGACATGTGCTGCTCACCTGCGACTTGTCGAGCTCTCTGAGTGTGCTGTGGGCGGAGGGCTGGCCCTACTTATCGCTCACACTGGCCTGTGGCTTCTGGCCCAGAGTGCACCTGTGAGCAGCAGGTCCTGACCTGCCCCTCAGCTCCCTGATCTTGTCCTTCCTTGTCGGACTCTCTAGTGTGCCCTTATCGGGGTGAGGGTGGTGGGGAGCAGCAAACCCCGTAAGGTGCCCTCACTCTGGTGGCACACAGCTAGGGCTGCTGTGGCGTGACTGGCTATCTGCTGTGTCATGACTCGAGGTCTCTGAAGACTGAGTGCCGCTTGCCTAGGCCACAGCCTGGGCTTCAGGTGGCTTTGCTGTGGCCCTCTCATCTGGCAGTGGACTTGAGCCATGAGTCTCCTGTGAAGTCACCAGGGAGGTCAAGCAGAAGAAGAGCCGCCTAGGGCCAGCCCCTGCGGTTGCCTCTCAGTTATGTCCTTGCTGTCTCTGGCAGAAGGGCCGCAGTTGGTTCACGTCTGAGATGTGGCCATGTCTCCTGGAGAGGTGCGTGGCTATCCCGACCTCTGTCATCTGTCCCAGGCCACTTGGGGAAGAGGAGGCCGGGGCTGGGTGTGGCACCCTCGCAGGAGGGCACTCGGCTCCTAGGGCCTCATGCCAGGTACCGGGAACGCCACAAGTTCCTGCCCAACCTTCTCTACCCTTTGCCCCATTACCTGCCTGAGAGTCTCCTGTCCTTGGACGAGAACCAAGCCATGTGACTGAGCCGAGAAACCGGCCTGGTTTCCAGATCTCCCCGGGCAACATACTGCTGCTCTTGGGGACCTCCACTCAGGTGTGGGGAGCTGCAGTGTCCCGGGGCTGCAGTTGGCCCAGCCTAGCTGGCTGCCACTCCTCCACCTCCCTATCTCCCTTGCCACCAGCCTCCAGGTCCCAGTCATCGGTGTCCCAGCAACAGAGACAGTGCTGCCCTCACCCTCCACCAGTCTTTCCCACTAGTCGCAATGTGCCCGGCAAGCCCTAGGAGCCGAGGAGGAGGCCCAGGCTCCAGGTCTTGGTCCTGCCTCTCCCATGCACTTGTGCCTTGGAGGTGCCCTCCAGATGGGTGGGAAGGCTGCTCCGAGGGCCTCGGGCTGGCTCTCAGCCCTGCGGCTCTGGTCAAGGTGACCCTGGGTCCCTTTGCTTCCCTTGCAGATGCCAACATGGACAGAGTAGCCTGTGATGCTCACCCCTGCCCGCCACTTCCGAGTCATTGAGCGGAGACCAGAGGACCTCTGGCCAGAGAAGCACGGGCCGCCACCCTGCCCTGGGCCCACGGAGACCATGTGGTTTATCCGCGATGGTTGTGGCATCGCCTGTGCCATCGTCACCTGGCTCCTGGTCCTCTACGCGGAGTTCGTGGCCCTCTTTGTTATGCTGATCCCATCCCGGGACTACGTGTACAGCATCATCAACGGAGTCGTGTTCAACCTGCTGGCCTTCCTAGCCCTCGCCTCGCACTGCCGGGCCATGCTCACGGACCCCGTGAGTATGTCTGGGCTCGTCTTCAGCAGCCCACACTCCTCCTCTGGCTCCCGGTGGCCACAGCCTGCATGTGCCCTGGACCCCTCGGGATGGGGAGAGCAGGACTGGGCAGCACCATGGGCTCCACAGAGATAGGCACCCAGTGGGGAGCCCAGCCTGTCACCATGGAAAGGGGCCAGGTGGGCAGCGCGGGGCTTTATTCTGAATGGGGACAACAGCTCTGGAGCCGGGTATGCTTGACAAAAACCACCTGCAGCTCCCCGACGCGCGGGGAAAGCCTGCTCTTTGCCCAGCCAGGTTCCGCTCTCCCTGCAGCGCTGGCCTGACCTGGGTCGGGCTGCACAGTGCCTCACAGTGACTGGGGAGGCATAGTGGTCTTCTCAGGGACAGCTAAATGTGCTGGCTGCGCAGTGGCACTGGGTGTGTTTCCTCCTCCTGCTCGTTGTCTTGTTTGGGAAAAGCTGAGTCCCTTGTTGGCAAAGGCTCCTGTGGCTTCATGGTTTCACCAAGTGTGTGAGGAGGTGGGGGATTTAAATAAGGAAATGAAAGGGCTGAGGGTGGCACTGGCCCTGGCACCTGAATGGGCACCAGGGCTCTTTCCTTAGTGTCGTGGTTGCTTTTTTCTTGTTGCTGAAACAAAGTATCCGGCTCCCAAAGTTAAGGAAGGAGTGGTTTACTTAGCTCCCACTGTGTGGAGGCTTCAGTCCATACCCTGCTGTCTCCCAGGGAGGGTGGCATGGCACAGGAGAGCCCAAAGGCGGCAGAAGACAGCAAAGCAGCAGGAGCACACGGGAGAGCAAGCCTTCCTCCTGGCTTGTATCATACGCAAGCTCCGCACCCGCAGGGCAGGTGTAGGCTCACACCATCTTGGTGCCCGCCTACT
>PVJA010013546.1:19119-49379 GCA_004027025.1 Myocastor coypus
GGGGGGGGGCTTTGAAGGCCTCTGCCCCAGTAATCCAAGAAGGCTGGCCAGAGGGAGAGTTAGCTTCTGGTCCTGAGCTATCCTCACAGTCAGCTTCTCCTAGATGTGCTCTGCTGGCCCAGAGGGAACCAGACTGCAAAGTGCAGTCCACCGAACACCTGCCCAGCCAGAAAGGCCGGTGGAAGTGTCCTGTAGACAGGCCCTGGCCTAGCCCTGGGTGTAATGGGGGTGACACTGCACATGGAGCCCCCAGGCGTCCTGGGGCAATCTGGGCCTCCTAGGAGCAGGGCTGGGGGCCCAGGTTTCAGATCCAAAGCAGAACCCCTAGTTGGAGTTGTTGCCAAGGTTCCCAGGATTCTCCAAGGGATGTAACACTTGTGTGTCAGAAATTTGTGCAGCTGTTAACTACAGAGTAATAGATGCACTCGGGTTGCAGACAGTGTGGGCACCATCTCTGCATCTGCTAGAACAAAAGACAGGAGGAAGAGATCCCTTACACGCTCCCCCACTAAACCCTTACCACGCCACTGCTAGCTTTATGTCTGACCCCAAATGGAACATCAGAACAGTGGCAGCCACAAAGCCTTCCAGACCAAGGGAGAGGCAGGACTCACGGGCAGCAAAGCATGGGTCCACACAGAGCTTGGGCAGCTAGAAGTGACCCACACAGGTGTAAGCTGGTCTTGGGAGATGCTGCCCCTGAGAACCAGAGAGTCCTGAGAGGGGCCAGGAGGATAGGTGGGCCTCACTTGGCAAAGGCCTTGATGACTCCTGGGCTTGATCTCCTGTAGCCTATCCAAGTACACCTGGGGCTGTGTGACATCTGCCAAGGCACCTTGCCAGTGCCTGTGACAGAGCACAGAGATCCCTTCTGGTCCTTGTCACAGCCCAGGAAGTTTATATTTGTGATCCCATGGAACAGTTATTAGAATGCCAGCCAGTTCCAATCCCCCACTTCCGGTGCAGCCCACGCGAGAATGAAGACCCCCAGGCATATGTGTAGGTGAGGGAGCCCAGGGTCCCTGAGTCCAGCCACGATGACCGTTTTAACTGGAGCAAAGGCCTCGACCCACAGCTGAACTGGGTTGTTTTACTTCGTGGAGAAGAGGGTGGCCCAGGGATGAGGGCCCGAGAGGCAGGAAGTAGGTGAGAGCCGAGAGCTGGTCGAGGGAGGAGGCCTGAGGTCACCTCTGCAGTAAGCACAGAGAAGGGTGCGCAGAGGGGGTCGTCCCCACCACACAGCTGAGGTGGGGTGCAGGGCTGGGGCCTGCGCCTCAGCTCTGGAGCATAACCTTCACGCCTGGGCAGTCACAGCCTCTGTCTCGAGGCTCATCCCAGCCTAGTGGTCCTCCCTGCTGCCCGGCCTGGCCTCACACGTGTTTATTTGGGAGCCATGGGGAAACACTGGGCTGGGCCGATCTGCACCACTTGAAGCTGATTAAGGGGATGAGGAAAGGTCCTAGCCAGCTCTGCACACGTTATTACGTGGACGTAGGGCCAGGCCCGGCCAACACGGAGATAATCGCTCATCTTTCAGGAAGAGTCGCCCGGGGGCTTCTCCACAGTGGAGGCATTTTGAGGATAAGAGTGACCCCCTTGCCCTAAAAAGGCCTGCTTTGGGGCCTCCTTGCCCTGCCTCCATATTGCTCTGCCTGTTCTGTCCCCATGTCCAGCTTGTTTCTCGTGGCCCTGTGGTCAGAAGTCTCCAAGCCACACACTGCACCATCTCTGACCCTCATGATCAGTTTATTTTCACCGCTCCTTCTTTTGGACCTAATTCCTTTGAACTCATGAATGTATCAAATCTGAGATTTGAGAAAAGGAGGAGTACACACTCACTCTGGGTCACAGTGTGTGGAGGGGCTTCCAGGAGAGTGCTGTATCCTCACACCGGGCTGCAGCCCATGTCTGCCTGAATGGCCTGAAAATGCCCACGAGAGGCAAAGTGGCCCACGTGGGGTCTTCAGCCTCTACCTGTAGAGGAGACAGGTGACCTTGCTCTGGGACAGCTGTCAGAGGTGGCCCTGGGCCTGGCCGCAGGCTAGCCTGACCTGAGCACCTTTGCAGGCCCTGCCTACAGTGCTTAGGCCTTGGGGTTACTGCCTCCTTTCCATGATGCCCTGGAACCAGGCCAAGGCTGGCTGGGCCACTGCCCCTGAGCTGCTCCCGCCACGCCCACCCCAACATGCTGCCTTTTTTTTTTTTTAACTTAACCTTCCTCTGCTGGCCTTTTTGGACCATTGGCTGCTTTCTGTTGTGTCCTTTCCACGCTGCCAGACTATCCCAGGCCTTCACTGTGGCAGACATTCTAGTCCGAGATCTGCTTTGGCCACAGTAACAGGGATAACAACAGCTTGGGACCTCACCTATTCCAACCCTTCACCGTGGTCTGCTGGTGGGCTGGACTGGGCCCCACCACTGCCGCAGTTGGCTATGTCATCTTGGAGTCGCAGACCTGTCTGCTTCAGTTACCTTCTCCATGGAGTGAGGCCTCATCCTCCCTACCACGTGCATTGTGGTCCGAGTTACCAGGCAGGACACAGCTTGTCAGAAAGTGGTGGGAGCTGTGTCTAGCACAATAAGCCTGTTATTTGTTGTGGGCTCATGGAATGCAGGGTGCGTGCCAGGCCAGGGCAGTTGTCTGGTGACAAGTTGACAGACGTTGCCTTGGCCCCAGGGTTTACAGTCACATGGGTGAGCAATCAGACAAGATGTTCTGTCTCCATACACAGGCTACAGGTACAGCAGCTGGGTGGGGCCCAGCCCCAGCTGTCAAGACAGCATGGAAAGGGTGGGCTAGTGGGCTTAGAGATGTCCCCAGAGGACAGGAGGGACTGGGAATGGGCACCTTCAGGACCCCTGCACTCCGCAGCCCACAGGAGCCCGATAGCTTAGACTCTGTTCCACAGTGCCTAAGGTCCCAGGGACAGGGCTGTGGGACAGGGCCCGTGTCAGGTCCAGTGTTAGATTGACCCCGGGAGAGAAAGGGCTGCCGATCTAGGGTGGGTGTCAGCACCTGAGTGGAGCTAGGATGGGAGAGCAGCCAGGACCATGCAGACTGCAGGCTGGGCTGGGCGCACTTGGCCTCGGGGCAGATGCAGCGTGGCTGTGAGTGGGGGATGACCGAGAGGCTGTGGTGGCCCGGATGGCAAAGTGGAGCATCTCAGGAGGCCAAGCGACCACTGGGTCCACTCGGCATATAGAGGGGGCTTGTGCAGGCCAGGACCCTGTGGAACCAGGTAGGCAGCACCCTAAGGCCGCAGCCAGTGTGGGCTGGCCAGCCAGGAGGCACCTGCTGGGTCTCTGGTCCGGACAGCCGAGTCCTTTGTTGGTCTCCTGGAGAAAGGCATCTTTGCATTTTGTCCCCGGCACACTGCGCAGCAGTTCCTTCGCAGAGTCACTCCAACACAGCTACTCTGTACCCTCCAGGGAGGAGCAGGACGCCTGGGCTTTGGTGAGGCGCCCCTTGCCCTGTTGCCAGGGCCTGCTCCTCCTCCCACTGCACCCCACACCGGAGACCCCAGGCAGCTCAGGATAACACAAGAGCAGAGCTTTTGCAACAGTCTCGCTTGAGGAAGTTCTGGGTTGACTTTTTTTTCCCCTGCATCTTTAATGAGTTCCCTATTGCAAAAGCCACTAGTGCAGGTTCCTAATAGAACATTCCAGAAGTGTGGCAGCGAGTTCCCCTTGTGCGTGCTGCTACCCAGCTTCTCCCCAGCATCAAAGACCTGCTCACTGCCACCCTGTGATACCGTGTCCTGGGCATCCCTGGGCACTGCAGGCCCCAGCACCAGGTCACATGCTTACTGGATGCTCTCCAGGGCTCCCAAGGGCCCAAGGGGCTGCACTGCTGGCTCATTTGCCCGTCTCCTCCTATCCCCCACCACTACGCAGTGTTCCCCCCATGTCCCTCCTTTTGGGCCCCTGTGACTCAGTGCCAGTGTCCTGGGCTGTCACAGGGACTCCTGAGTCTCGGGTTCCATCCAGCCTGGCCCTGCCCTGCCCTGGTCCACACAGCATAGGCAGCAAGCCCTGCTGTCACCAAGTGACTCAGGCTCCCTGTGGAGAAGCCCCAGTCATCAGGAGGCCTGGCTGTGCCCCTGCTGTGACCCTGCAGGCCGTGGGCAGCCCACTGCTCTCCCTTGGGGCCTCCTTCCCACGTGCTAGGATGAGCCTGCAGCAGCCGATTTTTCTCACTGGTCCTGCAGGCCGGGAGCCCAGGCCTCACAGTCCCTGGGCACCACCGCCGCTGGGCTACAGCCCAGCCTGTTCTGTTTGAGACAGACTTTCACTGACCTACCCAGTCTGGCCTCACACCTGGCAGTCCTTCTGCCTCCTCCTTCTGAGTAGCTAGGATCACAGGCAGGTTCCTCTACCCTGGCTTGGAACTTCAGCTTTGATTTCTTGAACCTCTTCAACTCCCCTGTGTAGACAACGGCTGCCTCCTGTTAGAGCTTTTCGCACCTGCAACTTTCGCACCGTGAGTTCACTTGCCAGTCCCCAAGAGGGTCCTGAGGCCGGCTCTAGGGTCCCCAGCCCGCGTGGGGGTGTAGGCTCGGCGCCAGCTAGGCTCAGGGAGCCTCTGCACCCTGGGCAGCCTGAGCCCTGGCCACCTGCTCCCCCAGAGTGTGGCCAGCCAGAAGGCAAGCGCAGCCCAGCTGGGCAGCGGCGCAGATGCCTGTAGGTTTCCTATGAACTAACCCTGGTCATGTGGTGTGGAGTGATCTTACTATCAAAAAGCAAAATCCAACACAACCTGATTCTGGTGCATGTGGCTTCTCACACTGTTCCGAGCTGACACTGGGCAGGAAGAAAGTGAGCTGTGATCTCAGCTGCCCACGGCGGAGAAGGCCACACCCCATCAGGACATTGAATATGACCCCAAGCCAGGACAACACACTGCCTTACAGGCCTTGGAGAAAGGAAAACAGAGCAACCATAGCCGTGTAGAAGCGCTGCAGGAAGGGTGTCCCCTGGATTTGTGTCACTGTGAACAGTGCATGCGCAAGTGTGCTGGCAAGCCCAAGATGACCTCGCTGCGGGGCTGACAGCCGCCAGCCCTGTGTTGAGCCCTCCCCCACCTCCCCGCAGGGAGCAGTGCCCAAGGGAAATGCTACCAAGGAGTTCATCGAGAGCCTGCAGCTAAAGCCCGGGCAGGTGGTGTACAAGTGTCCCAAGTGCTGCAGCATCAAGCCGGACCGCGCGCACCACTGTAGGTACGTGGGCCTCCCCACCGCGCGTGCACACGCGCCCCGGACCACCAGCTCCCTGCCTGGGCGCAGCATGCACGCTGGGTTTCCTTCTACCCCGTATCCTGACAACAGCTGCCGAGAGATGGTGCCTTAGAGATCATTTTGCAAGCACTCAGGAGGCAGAGGCAGGAGGATCGCCACAAGTTTGAAGCCTGGCTAGGCTACATAGTGAGTTCTAGGTCTGCTGAGTTACATAGCAAGACCCTGTCTCAAAAATATCCAAAACGAGGAGGTCATTTCTTCACCATCTGTGCACAGAGTGAAAGCCTCCTGCACAGCTGCTTGCAGATGGCCAGCCAGCTAGAGCTAGCCACACACCCTCCTCCTGTCTTCTCGTCTCTCGGTGTCTTCCTCAATGGCATTGTTAGGAGAGAACTTGAAATGCCAGTCTGGAGACATGGAGCATCCCTGGGTCTCCTGCCCGCGGGGAGGAAGCAGGAGCCTGTTCTCAGGGTCACCCTGTCAGCATGGGGGTGGCATGAAGGACCTGAGTGAGAGTCGTGGCCCGTCTTTGGGGCCTCCATCCCTGGCACTTCTGTCCTGGTGCCTGCCTGGCCCTGCTCCCTCCTGCTCCCTTCTTCCTGACTGCCTGTTCAAGGCCAAGCCCAGGAGTGTGAGCAGAAGCCAGGGGCAATCGCTGTCCCTGCGGGGCTTGTGTCTTGGGAACCCAAAGTAGGCACATCAGCCACCCTTTCTTTTCTCTGCCACTCTGGGGCTCAAGGGCAGCCAAGAAAAGCCCAACTGCCTGGGCCGCGCTGTGGTGGGAGTGGGCTCCATGCACTGTGTTCTCTGCGCCTGGCTTTGTCCCCTGCGAGCCAGGCTGCTCGTGAGGTTCTGACCTAAGTACCCATGCATTGCCAGACCTGCCAGGCAAAGCCCCATGGTGAGGAAGCGTGCCTGCTGGGTGGCCAGGCTAGGCTCTGCAGAGAGGGCCTGTGGGGCACAGCAGCCCCTTGCCCTCCTGTGCCCTCGGTTGCCCCTCACCACTCTACTTCCCACCTCCTGGGTCCAGGCTCAGTGCTGTCAACATGACAGCGTGGGCAGGTGGGCACCACGTGGTGCCTAGGAGCCCAGGGCTGTGACGGGCACCCTGCTGCTGCTCGGGTGAAGCACCGGCAACACTACTCTGAGACTGCCTGGCGGCCCAGCCCCGGGGGCCTCAGCCCCGCACCCAGGATGACCTGGGTCTGTTCGCAGTGGCCAGCCCCTGAGGCTGGTGCCGGCCATGGAAGTGACCATCGGTGGCAGGTCTGGGTGTGCTCACGAGGCCCTGGGCCCCGTGGGCTCCTCATCCTTGCTGCTGCTGCGCCCACCCGGGCGGGGTCCCCACGGCCACCTCCTGCATGGGGGTTCTCGGGGAGGGGTGGCCCTCTCCTGGCTAGGCAGAGGCGGTCGCTCTGCTTCTGCCCAGGGTGATGATCACCAGGGACTTCACAGAGCACTAGTGGTGCTTCTTGGGCATTTCCTGTTCATTATTTAGTGTCCACCAGAGGACCTGCGTCCCTTGCCCTAACCCCCAGTGGGGCCCACCCTCTGGTCCCTGCTCGTCACCCTGCACTACTCGGCTTTGCCAGGGCCACTTCCTTGAGGGCAGCGGGTCACACTGCCGACCCTGCCTGTGGTCCTGTCAGTGCCCTTGTCTGTGAAAAGAAAGCCCAAGTGCCCAGCCGTGGCTCCTGGTCCTTTTTGGCCTTTTATTCTAGGCTGTTTTGAGCTCCCGTAACTGCTCTTGCGCATGGCTCTGGGCTCAGCATCTGGGCACAAGGCGCCCGGCCCCAGGACCTCCCATAGTCATGGCCACCTCTGTCCTTCACACGCATGCTGCAACACGGGGACTGTGTCTCTGCCACAAGCCCTAGGGATGGGTGAGAGGCCCGGTCAGCTCCTGGGGCTGCACACCAGGGAAGGGCCTGGTGCCCCAGGGCAGGCCCGGGCCTGCACACACATGGGTACTCAAGAGCCCCTGAGTTCGATGGTTCTAGCCTGGCACAAGTCCTGGAAAATGGGAGGACGAAGGGAGGTGAAGGGGCCTGAAGAGCACAAAGTTCCTCTCTCTGAGGCGTCAGAGCTTGAGCGACTGTTGCTACACACCCTATCGGATGCCCCAGGAGCTTGGCCCATGGCTGAGGGTCAGTCCTTCTGGGGACAGGCAGCTTTGCCAAGCAGAAGGGTAGAAGAGGGCCCCTGTCCCCCGGCCGGAGAGTAGAGGGGCCACTGTGGGTGTGGCCTGGGCCGGCAGGCCTGCTCAGTAAACAAGGAGTGCCCTCGGCTTTGTCCCAGGGCCACGTTGGTTGCTGTGCTCCCTGCGTGACTTGGCAGGGCCACGTTGGAGGTCCTTCCTGTGCCGTGGGCCATGGAGGGGCGCAGTGCCTCCCTGCGGAGAGCCCCACACCAGGCCTCTGAACCCCAGGAACTCTAGGACCACCTTTTGGGCCAGCCCCAGCCTCACAGGCTGCACACACTCGGGGTTCGCAGAGGTGGTGCCCTGCCCACACATGACCCTGGAGAAAACCCTGGTGTAGCCGGCTTCCCAGTGCCCCCTGGGTGGGCATGGGCGGGGACTGCATTGTGTGGATCCTTTAAACTCTGTGCCCATGCTGCTCCCGAGCACAGGTTTAAAAGCCCTACTGTAAGAGGACACAGGAGAAGAGGAGGGCTCAGAGGCTGGCAGGTGGGGTGGGATGGGAGGGAGCAGGGGGCCATGGGGTGCAGGGAGCTGCAGCCCAGCACACAGGAGGAGGCACGTGTGCCACATGGGTGGTTATGGTTTGGCACTGCTAACAGCGACAGAGCGCTGGAGCTGAGGCCCCATTCCCCTCCCCAGCACATGCCATGGGACGCCCCTAAAGCTCTGACTGTGGGTTCTTTCAGTGTTTGCAAGCGGTGCATCCGCAAGATGGACCACCACTGTCCGTGGGTCAACAACTGCGTTGGTGAGAACAACCAGAAGTTCTTCGTGCTGTTTACAGTGAGTGTCTACCTGCCCACCCCCGCCCTGCCGACCGGGAAGCCCTAGTGCCGTCCCCTCCACGCTGCCCCCTCAGAAGCTGCAGCTCAACAAGGGCCATCACTTGAGCACAGAGTGCCAGCCCAGGGGACCTGCCAAGGCAAGGGAGCTCGGGCAGGAAGGTCACACCCAGTGCCACCCGCCCCTCAGACCGAGGTGGGAGGGAGGGCCAGTCCCCGGGTGCCAAGTGCCCCGGCCCAGAGTCCTCCCCTTGCCGTTTCAGATGTACATAGCACTCATATCCTTGCACGCCCTCATCATGGTGGGATTCCACTTCCTGCACTGCTTTGAAGAGGACTGGACAAGTGAGTGGCAAGGGTGTGACCCACAGTGGGGGTGGGGAATGGTGTCACCTCTTGGTGCCAGGCCACCCTCGTTTTGTTAGGTCTCCTGCAAGCCTGTGTACTGCTCAGGGCAGGACTGTCAGAGGCCCCAGTCTCCCTCCATGCAAGAGCAGCCCCTTATGGTCAGGCCAACAGGTGATGCAGGCGGCTGGGCCAGGGACAGCTGCTCGGGGGAGCCCCCTCTTCTGGGATGAAGTGCTGTCTTTCTCCCATGTCACTAGGGATGGACCCGGAACCTCCCCTCGCTCAGCAGCCACTCTTCCACCCGGTGCTAGCAGGCCTGCAGTTCTATTTCCTGCTCAGCACATGGAGAGGTTTTTCATTCTTCAATGGTGGTTGTTTCAAGCTGCCCACACAATCACCAATTTATATGGAGATCACAGACCTCCTTTAAAGGGGCCCAGCCACGTGTGTAGGTGCCAAGGAAGCAAGTCCCGCCCGAGGGCTGCACGGATCCTGGAGGAGGGTGGGGCTGAAGCCCCCTAGATCTCTGAGGCCGGCGATCAAGGGGCTACACGGAGCCAGGCGTGGTGGTGCACACCTGTAGGCCCAGCGCTCAGCAGGGCTGAAGCAGAAGGGCTCCTGGACAACTTAGTGACTATAGGAGACCCTGTCTCAAAAAGCAAAAGAGGGCTGGGTGTGTAGCTCGGTGTTGGGGCCCTGGGTTTGGTCCCTAGTGTCACATGCACAAAAGGTTCAGTGTGTATATGTACCATTTGTCTAATAATTACATGTAATATGTAATTGTTATGTGTCACAACATACACCAATAATAGAGTTCTAAGAGAAGAAACCCTGGGAGGCCAGCAGCTCGGCAGGGCGTGAGCTTCCCCGCTGGCTCCCATTCCACACCAGAGCCTTCACTCTTCCTCTGCCTCTAGCCTCGGGCTTCCTGGCCCAGGCCCATGGTGGGACAGGTGGGGCCAAGGGTCTCTGGTGAGCTCTGGCCTCTTGCTGGCCTCACATATGCTCCCCCTGGGAGGGCCAAGGGTCTGGGAAAGCAGATCGGCAGACACTGCTCTTGGCACTTGCCAGCACAGAGCAGCGTGGAGAAGCGGCACTGACGGGCTGGCACCACGCCGCGCAGCAAGCCTTCAGGGTGGGGAGTGCACCTCGCCTGACCGGCCAGGGCAAGGTGCCCAGCTGCCCGGGCTGGCTCTGGGGCCCAGGACCCCAGGCAGGAGGTCTGGAAGACACTTCCCCACAGTCCCCATGAGTGACAGCAGCCGTCCCACTGCTCAGCCCCAGCCATGCTGTTGGGCTATGGGAGCTTGTATAAAGGATACGGGGCTGTCCCAAGGATGTGGTGCTCGGCAGGAGGTGGGGCCCTGCTCCTGGTGTCTGTGTGCTGCCCTCCCAAGCCCCACTCCACTGCCGGTGTCTTGGGCCTGGTGGCAGGTGAGCTGGGCACCGCGGGGCAGACCCTCCCTCCAGCAAGGCAGGGCAGACACCAATGAGCAGGGAAGACCAGATCCTAGACATCTCTTGTCAGGTTCTGCTGGTGAAGGAGCTGTGAGCAGGACAGTCTGTGGCCCCCAGAGCTTAAGGGCAGAAAGACGGGCAGATCCTGAGCAGGAGGGGAAGAGGGGGCCGTTCCCTGAGGGGTGGGCAGGGGGGGCCAGCCAGGTGCTCAGGGTCACAGGATAACACACCCAGAGCTCCCCACCCCAGCCTGCCAGCCCACTGGCCCCAGGCCACCCCCTGCCCATCTAAGCCTGAGAAGAAGGATCCAGGGGGGCTAGGGAGAGGAGCCCTCTCACCCTACCCCACTGCCAGCCTGGGGCCACCATAGCTCCCCACCCCTTACTTTACCACCTGTCTAGTGTGCCTGTGAGGAGCAGGGCAGTTCTGGCCCCATCTGTCTCCAGGAGTCTTCCCAGAAGCCTGGGGTTCGGGAGCGCACAGCTGGGGTGGGGGCAAAGCAGCGGCAGGTGCCTCTGCTGCCCTGGGTGCTGTTTCGTATCTGCCCTGGTGTGCGTGGGCTTCATTCAGGCCCAACACCCTGCACTGAGGCAAACCCCACTTCTGGCTGCACAGCTGCTAACAGCACCAGAGCGCTGGCTCGGTGGGGCCAGCCCCAGTGGGGCGCTGCAGAAAGCACCTGCAGCAGCCCATGCTTTTCCACCAGCTGCCTGGCCCTGGCCATGGTGTCAGTGACACAGAGGGCCATGCCCGCCCACTGTGGCCAGCCTCACATCCCAGAGCCCCCGGGTGCCCCAGGCCTGCCCCTCGCTGTCCAGGATCTGGCAGCCACACAGTACCTGCCAGCTGTGCCCCCCGCAGGCCGTCGCAGGCCTCTGTGCCCAGTGCAGGGCCCTGGGGCCTTGCAGGCCCAGAGCAGCCCCGAGCCGTCCCTCTCTTGCAGAGTGCAGCTCCTTCTCCCCGCCCACCACGGTGATCCTCCTCATCTTGCTGTGCTTCGAGGCGCTGCTCTTCCTCATCTTCACCTCAGTGATGTTCGGGACACAGGTGCACTCGATCTGCACGGATGAGACGGTAGGTGGCAGGCAGCGCCACACTGCCATTGCAGGCCCAGGCAGCCTCCTCCCTGCCCATGACCCTTCGCATACATCCCTCTGGTGACGCCTTTCCCATCTGTGCCCCAGTGGGGAAGAGTCCTGTCCTGACTGTGACAGGTAAGCCCCAGGGCCCAGAGCAGAGCCTGCAAGGAGAGAGCGCTGTCAGCGGGGCCTCTCCATTCTATCCCAGACCCAAGCCTGCTCTACTGCCACCGCCCTGCCAAGGCCAGGAGTCTTGGGCTCGAATGCAGTTTTTGTCCTTTTGTAGCCTTGGGGTCCAGACATGGGGCTCTGGGAAGAAGGGGAGCTTGTTCTCCGGGGAAGGAGCTCCCAGCCCTGAGAGAAGGAGCAAAGCCTCGGGCCCCTGGCCCAGCTGCACAACTCCTGTGGCTGCTCAGGCCGTGCCCGGCACCAGGGCCATGCAGAGGCTCCCAGGATGACAGCCGCCACACACAGACACACACGTGTGGCAGAAGCAGGGGCTGCGCTGTGCACGCACAGGGCTGGTGCCTGTCGCTTCAGGTCAGGAATCCCAGCTGCTGCCCTGCCCACGTGAGAAGCAGTATGGCGTCCAAGAGGGTCTGTAGAAAAGTCAGCCAGCAGGCATTGAGTGACCCCCAGGGGGCTCTGCTCCAGGCAGGCCCTGCCCACCTCGGGTGCTGTGCCTAGCAGGAGTCCTGGGAAGGAGGAAGGGGGAGCAGGCGCCGCGTCCCCCAGGACACTGTCCGCCCAAGTCCTGAGGCTGGGGAGACAGCTCAGGCCCTCCCCTCCCAGCCCCCCAACACCTGCCCTCAACCGTGTGCGTGAAGGGGATGGCAGGTGGGCTGCGCTAGCCCGGCCACGCCTCTCACCTGTACTAACCCTTGCCACCGCCGACTCCCTGGCACCTTCTCCCCTCTGCTTCTTGGCCATGGGCCAGCAGCACTTAGCACCCCAGTGCCAGACAGCCTTCAGTTTCTTCCTTTTTGTTCTTTACTCTCTCTCTCTTCCTTTTTTTTTTTTTTTTTTTGTCTGCAAAGTAGTCGCAGTAGCTTGGACTCACCTGGATACCCAGCACACCTCACTGGTTGTAGTGATGGTGAGCTCCTGCCCAAACCAAGGCTTCACACAGCTGCTGCGGTGAGGACAGGAGTGGCTTAGGGAGCGCTGATTGGCTCATTGTCCCTCTGCTCTCAAGAGGCTTTGTAAATGTGTGCCCTCCAAAAAGGGATTTTTTTAAAAATGGCACTTCCTGTGAGAGACAGGAAGAAAATATGCATGTAGGTAGCTTCATTGCCTCAGAAGGGATGCAGTCCCTCCAGTCACCCTGAGGTAATGGCCATCCCTCCCCCAAAGTCCAGCAACAGACTGTGTGACTGAAAGTACGATTGTTCTTGTTTTCAGGGCATAGAACAGTTGAAAAAGGAAGAGAGAAGATGGGCTAAAAAAACAAAATGGATGAACATGAAAGCCGTTTTTGGCCACCCTTTCTCTCTGGGCTGGGCCAGCCCCTTTGCCACACCAGACCAAGGCAAGGCCGACCCATACCAGTACGTGGTCTGAGGCCCCCCGGCCCTGCTGCCTGGACACGCGCCTTGACACTTCGCCCAACCCATTCTCATGAATGTGTAGACCGAAAAGCAAAACGACTCGAGAACTTTTTTGTCTCAAGTAAAATGGCTGAGCATTGCAGAGAAAAAAAAAAAAAAAAAAAACTCCTCATGTTTTATTTTTTTAAAAAATCATTCTTTGATTTTCTGATGACCGAAGCTGCTCTTCTTCTTTTACAACCACCTCTGACATCTGGCTTCCTCCCTGCTGTCTGTCTGGTGTGACTAACGCGGCGGTGCTGCTCTGAGCAGTGCCACTTGTACTAACTGAGTGAGACACACCCCGTGCTGGCCCTGGAGGGCCGGACGGCAGGATGGGACGGCACCTCTCCCCGGTGGATACGCGTGCTCCTCAGGCTCACCGCCACCCGTGCTGATGTGCTGGGCCGGGAGAGGCAGCGGGGAAGGCTCACGTTGGCGTTCTGATTCTTTGGAAGTGTAGGAAGGACAGTTTTCTAGTTCAAAATGCCTTATACAATCAGAAAGGAAGATAGGCAGCTCGAGGCCAGCTCCACGTCCCTTCATCATGCTCCAGTCCTTCACCTCCCCACAGTGTTCCCTCCCTGGGATGTCCAGGCAGCAGTGTTGCTCCTGAGGAAAACGCCACATGGGGCCAGGCAGCTCCAGCCCTGGCTGGACTGGGCATGTGCCTGAGGGTGACAGCTAGCACCCGCTGGCTGGGCTCTGCAACGCTGCCACAGGGAACGGCCAGCCTTGCTCTGGGGGCACTGACTGGCTTAGGTTCCTCTGAGGGGTCTTGAGCTGGGGGAAAGGGCCCCAAAACTCAAGGACCACAGGTGATCCCTGAATTCCACACATTGATTTGATTTTTTTAAAGCAATTGCCACAAACGTCCCCTTTTCGCTTTGGCTCGGGTGGGGGCGGGGTGAGTTTTATTCTGTCCGAACCCGGGTAGGGGGAATCCCACCGTCTGGTCTTTCCCAAGGTGGAACACGCTGCTGCCTCTTTTCAGTTCAGTCAGTGCTTCCACGTGGAAACAATGCAATAAAACTTTTCCAAACCTGCCTGACATCGCTGTCTCTGCCAGTCACCGCGCAGGTGGGTGGGTTGTGAGCCCTGGGGTCCCCTCTGCTTTGGTGCTCAATGGTTAAATGACTTTGCCAGGACTTGCTTCAGTTCTGAGGAAAGGCCCGAGTCTCTGGGGCATGGGGCCGAGAGCAGACCAGCCCAAGAGTGGGAGACGTGCACCCCACCTCCTCACGGCTCTGCAGGGTCCCCACTGTGTTCAGGGAGGAACCAAGAGGTCACCCTAGTGTGTCCACACAGACCCGGCGACCTTCCCTTGCTGAGACACGAGCCCTGGAGTCCAGCCAATCAGAGGCTGTGGAGCTTCGGGTTCTGTGGCCATTCTAGATCAAGGGTGTGGCACGTTCTCTGCACGCTTTTTTCCTGTTTGGTCTCACTCGGGTGTGGAAGCCGTGGCCTGTGTCGCTGACTTCGGGGCACCCTCCAGATGGGTCCTCCATTGCAGGGACCGGCACCAGGGCTGCAGAAACGCTGGGCTTGCAATGGTCAGGCATTCTTGAACCCTGGCCCCCACCAAGGAGCCAGGGCCTCTGAGCCAAGAGCGTCCTCCCGCGGCGCTATGGCCTCCTGGTCCAGCTGCCTGCGGGTTGTGCTGCTGCCTTCTGGTGCTGGTGCAGCATGGGCTGTGCCCAGCAGCCACTGAGCCCCTTCCCCATAACCTGTGGTCTCCCCAGCAAGGGAGAATGCCCAGAGCTCCTACCCAACCATCTCCTTGGTGAGCTGTCTCAACCAAGGGCACCTTTGCTACAGATCCAGCCTGGATGGCAACAAGAAGATGGAACCAAGGGGCCTCAAGTGGAGCGGCAGCCAGGGCTGGTGACTGCAGCAGCGAGAGACTCGTTTCTTGGCCTATGGTCTCCATCTGGGCCCAGCACCCACAGGGCTATCTCTCGGACTTTTTCAAGATGGCTCCAGGGCTGGGGAGATAGCTTGGAGGTTTAAGTGCCTGCCTGGCAGCTGTGAGGTCCTGAGTTCGATCTCTGGTACCACATGCCATGCTGGTCCCAGAATGAGTGGTGGCACATGCCTGTAATACCTGTACTGGGGAGGCTGAAGCAGGAGGATTGCTATGAGTCTGAAGTGAATAAATAGTGAGACCCTGTATCGACACATTTACAAAAAGATGGATCCAACCTGAGTCACCTCTGGAAAGGGATGGAATTCGCCAGGAGCCAGCATGTGGCAGGTGCCTGTGGTCCTAGCACCTGAGGCTAGGGAAGATCACTGGAGCCCAGGAGTTCAGGGCCAGCTGCGGTGACATAGCAAGACCCCTCCACAAAGGCAGAATGCCCAAGTAGTCACAAAGCGGCTGTGGATCCCAAGGCAGCTGGGACAGCACAGCTGGGTCGGCCTGCCCCTGCCTTGGAGGGTGCAGGGGCCCAGGGTCTCCACTTTGCTGAGAACCAGTGCTGTTGAAGGAGATATGGACCAGGGTCTTGTTTGCCTGGCAGAGTTAACTTTTTTTTTTGTGGGACCAGGGTTCGAACTCACGACCTTGCACTTGCCCAGCAGGCACTTGTGCCTCGGAGCTATCTCCCCAGCCCCTGGCAGAGTTAACTTTAGAAAAGAGCTGGAAGCGCACAGGGCCAGACACAGTGAGTCCTGTGGACGAGACGGTGGCACGTTTACACAGCCTGGCCTTCCCGTGGGTGGCACCCAGCGTTAGCAGACACTCAGGAAAGAGGACTCCAGAGGTGCTGCAGAACAGAAGCGCGGACGTGGGAGAAGCGTGGAGGCAAAGGGGTGTGCTCTGAGGCATTTGTGGCAGTGTGTCGTGCTGCTATATGTTGAAAAAAATTAATTGCCACTGTCTATTACATGAATATTTTAATGCAAAATGCATACACTTAAAATCAGCAACGCTTCTTTCAAATTAGAATTCCATTTCACTCAAGATGGTTAACCCCAAGAATTGTCCAGGAGCTGATTTCTGCTCTTCAGCAACAGCTTTGTGCAGCCCAGTGAGAACTGTGTCCTTAGCTGTAACTTCCTCCACCGCTCTTCTGTACCCGGATGGGTTGGGGAGGGCACCAAGACAGACAGACAGACAGACAGACAGACAACCCCAGTCAGCTGTGCCGTCATTCTTGATAGCTGTAAACTCGTTTGACTAAGCCGTCCAAACAAACAGCAAGGGAATAACTGCAGGCACTGTTTCCAAGCTGATCCGAGGTCTTGTTTTTACAGCTTGGTGAAGGAGCTAGGTGAGAAGTCACGCTTTAAGGACGCATTTCTGTAAAGTTATACACGCACACACTTAGTCTATAAACACTGGAAATGTACATTAGCCAGAGTACCCTCCCAAGTCAGGTATATGGAACATGAAATCTCCAAGTCCACGGAATCCTGCCTGTAGAGTCTGAAGGGCTACAACAGCCAACCTCCATCTCTTCCCATCACTCCTTGCACACCTGATGTTTCTGTAGTCCCTCTAGTGTCCTTTTCTACTCCGGGGCCCCACATAGCATTAGTTGTCACAGTTCTTGGGTCTCCTCCAGCTTGTGACCATGCTCCAGTCTCTCTCTAGTTTGCATGGCCTTGGCCTTATCTTACATTGAGGTGAAATGCAGGCACCATCCGGGCCTGGGATTCCTTCATGCAGCTGTGCGAGCGCTGCCTCTGTGATTCCCAAACGGTGTCCTCACAGCCTCTCCCCGGCTGTTCTGACTGGAGGCCAGGCATACAGAAAAGCCCTCAGCTCGCAGCCGACGGTTTCCCCTGATCCAAGTAGGGTGGTGAGGTTTTGGGAGGCCCTGTGATTCTGTCCTGGGCCTATCAGGAGGTGCCGTGGCAAAGGCTTTATTGGTGGCGGTCGTTGATTACGGTGGCATCTGCATCTCCCTCTTGCAAAGCTTCCTCGTTCCCTAGGGTACTGCGTAAATTGCTTAGAGAAACTCTGAGATCCTATCCTTTAGCTTCCTGGTTTTCAAGAAATTTAAATCTCTGCAACCATATATGCCTCAGTTTCTCTGTCTGCATAGCAGAAAGGATTGTTCCCCATGTGGAAGGCTCTTGTGGGGAACAGAAAACTTAGAAGCAAACACAGGAGGCCCTTCCCAGGTGGACTGACCCCGGCTGGTCCCCTCTGCCTACAGAAGACATGAAGGCAGAGGCCCCGGGTCTGCCCCTCCCAAGGGGTTATGACCTGGCTGTGTCCTTAATCCCTTTGGGCTCCTCTGCCCAGCACCCTATTTCTGTGGCCTGGTGGCCAGGCTGCAGCCAGCACACAGAGACAGGTAAGTAGGCAGCTGAGAGAGGCCGCAGTGTCCCCACCTGCATGAGCTGCCCCGCTGCTGGCCATGCGCCCCCGTGAGCCTGTGCCTGCACAGCTGCCCGCATGCGGCCTTGCCCCCCATGGCATGTATGTGACCTATGCGCCCCTTTGCCTACCCTGCCTCGTTGCGCCAGGCTCACAGCCCCACCCGGGGGGGACAGCTGGAAAGCTAGGGAGGGGCCATGTCACCAAGACACTCCCCTTGGGGGGCTGGGTGTCACAGCTGGGACCTTTCCCAAGGAAGGAGGGCTGGCAGTGGCAGGAAGTGGGGCCTGCTTGCTGGGCTGCTCCCCTGGCCCCACCCGTCCCCTCCCCGCAGGGACTGCAGGGACAGACGTGCTGACGCAGCCTCTGTTCTCCTCAGGGCATCGAACGTCTGCAGCGCAAGGACCGGCCCCGGCCCCGGCAAGAGGTGTGCCGCTGGCAGCTGGTGAAGGATGCCTTCGGCGGGGACTTCTCCCTCAACTGGTGCAACCCCTTCTCGGTACAGCCGGAGATCCCCCCTGAGAAGGACTTGGTACGGCAGGCGTCGCACTCCAACATAGACACCGACAACACGGAGAGCACAGAGGAGCCGTCGGACACCAAGGATGCAGACGTGGAGGCGACAGACGAGTAGCGGCCCTGTGTGGCTGTGGTGCCCCGCCCACCTCTGCCCAGACGGCACTGGGCTTGAGGTCATGCGGCACTAGGACCACCAGGACAGCGGACCTTGGCCTACTGCCTGTCTTGGTGAGGGAAGACACGGCCACCACAGCCCCCTTCAGGAAAGAGGACCCCTGACATACGCCCCCCCTCCCCCACACGTGCATTCACGCAAGCACAGGCAGCGCCCACCAGGACGGAAAGTATACGGGACTAGTGGTGCTGGAGCCAAGATCACCCCAGCCTAAGACCCTGGGTGGCCCACCTGCCACAGGAAGAGAACATCCTTTCTCCTCAGGGGCACAGAGACGCATGACCAGCAGAGCAGGACCCTCTGCAAGTCAGCCTGTTCTCTGACAGGGCATCTGTTCCACAAAGAAGAGCCAATGGCCCTGCCCTGCAGACAGCTAGACCCGGACACAGGACCCCTGCCACCACCTGGAAAGCTCAGCCCACATGGAGCAGGGGTGTCAGGGTGTCCTGTGCCACAACTCATGGCCACAGCCACAAAAGCCCCCTCTGGGCAGTCGCTGTGTGAGACATGCTCCTGGTCCAGCATCTCATCCCAGCCATGTCCCCAGCAATGGCTGCAGCAGCTCAGGAGGAGCCCTGCCTTGCCCACCTCCATGTCTAGGCCTCTCTAGGCTCCAGGAGAAAGGGTCAGCCATTGTCTGGGGCAGTGGCCTCACCCCAGGCATCCCAGGTACTCTCTGGTGCTAAGCCACCTGTCACAACACTGTCCCCAGACTGAATCCCAGACCTGTGGTTACCTCCCCCAGGGGCAAGGGCCACCCCTCCTGACCCTCACCTGGAGTGCCCAGAGCCTTCCTGCCTGGCCTGCAACAGGGTGGTGGCTGGGCCTAGCAGCAGCCAGCAAAATAGCCCAGAGGTGGTGACGCCTAGGCCAGCCATGTACTACAAGTCTGCACACAGGGAGGGGCAGGCCTGGTCCCCAGAGGGAGGGGGCATTGCGGTCCCTGTCACTGGAGTCACACAACCCTGGGGCCTTGGGAAAGCCCTGCACACAGTGTGACAGCAACCGGGGCTGCCTGCATTTCCAGTCACTCTGCAAAGGAAGGCATAGAGGGTGACGCCTGCCTCTCCCCTAGGTCATGGGGGCATCACCTGTCTGACCTGAGCCTTATGCTCCCACTCTGGGGACACACATGATGGTTGGCAGCTGCCACAGAACTTACCCTTGGGCATCAGCACTAGGCAGTCTGGGGCAGGTGCAGGTCTGAGCCTGGCCTCTCTTGAATAAAGAGCTCTCAGCCTTGTGGTCCCGGAGTTGCGCCTTCCTCATGGGTCACCTCGGGGGCTTCAGAGACGCTGCTTCGCCAAGCCATGCTCTGGCGCACAGGCCCCGTGACAGGTCCCCTAACACCCGCCTCAGCTGTGTGCAGCTTGCCTCTTGGCACCCAGATGCTGCACCGCGTGGTGCCCTGTGCAGCTCCCACAGGGACAGTCCCGGCTGACCCCCATGCACACCAGCCTGACACAGAGCAACCTGACCCAGCCCCGTGTGGCCCTGCCCAGGACACAGACCTGGGGACTCTGAGGACGCAGCCCCAGGGACGCCGTGCAGCTCAGTGGCAAGAAGGACAGTGACTGCGTCCAGCCCGAAGCAGTGAGAGTTTAATTGAAGGCATCTGATCACCGTGAGCAGCTCGGGAGGGAGGTGGAGTGCAGGAGAAGCTTCAGGTGGTGGGCAGGGCAGAGGGGAGGGGCTGCACCTGAACAGACCTTCTGAGACCTCTCCCACCTGGGAGTCTCTCTGCATGACCCCCAGCTGGCCATTTCCAGGGGGATCTCAGTGCAGGCAAACCCAGGGCGCCAAGAGACACCGTCCCAGTCCAGGTGTGGCAGCTCTGCCTCTAGCTGTGGGCCTGAGTTCCCGATATCGATGGCACCCACACCGCTTTTGGAAGCCATGGCCAGAGAGGCTGGGGGCTCCAGCCAAGCAGTGTGGCTGCCTTTGAACTCTCTTGTGGCCCTGGCTCCTGACTCCACCTTGCGCATGTGTGTGTGGTCAAAGCTGAGCGAGCGTGCATGACCTATGGGTAAGGCTGCGAAGGAAGCGCTGGAAGCTGGGCCCCGCCTGTGGCTCCTGCCTAGCCTGGCCGAGGCCAAGCTACTCAAGCTACTCGGTGATGAGCACCACCTTCTCCGCGTGAATTTCCTTCACCTGCTGGGAGCTCAGCTTGATGATGAACTTCCTGGGCCCTGCCCTCACCGGTGTGCACCTTATTTGGGACTGGATGGTCTTTCCAGGTGGCACTGTGCTGCAAAGTTCAGACAGAGATGTAGAATTAGCCACAGACACCAGGAAAGAGACGAGTCCAGGCCCCAGCCTTGACCTCGACGGCCCTGGACCCCAGGTGCCAGCAGCCGGCCTTTGTCCACGTAATGCAAGATGGGCAGACAGGCTGCCTAGCACTGGCCAAAGGGTGGCCCAGGGACTCAGACCCAGGCCTGACTCAGCATCAGCCAGGAGTGGTACGCTCGCCTGTGGTCTTAGCACTTGGGGGGCTGAGGCAGCAGGATTACCATGAGTTCAAGGCCAGCCTGGGCTACTTAGCAAGACTGTGTCTCAAAACGCAAAGCAAAACAAGCATAAAGATGAATTGTTGCAAACCATTTGAGTTCAGCAGCATCCTTTTTACAGTTATACCCAAAACACTAGTGCCTATGCAGCCCAGCAAACAGACAACAGAAGGAAAGATATCCTAGCCATAGAAGCAGCAACTCAGCACCCCTGGGAAGGAACCAAGCCAGGGGTGCAAGAGTCGCACACAAAGAACCAAAGCTTTTCCTAATACACAGCGGAGTCTGCAGGAAGCAGCTCCCTCAGCCGAGTGCTAAGTCGGCCTTTGGTGGGCTCCAGCTCTTCCCCAGAGATGCCAGAAAACTGGTTGCAGTACCAATCTGTACCCTGAGAGTTTTCGAAGGATATGATGAGAAGAACCTAGAAGTTCCTTGGACAAAAGGTAGGGGACTTTGCAGCAACCTGATGGCCTGCAGTAGGAAGGGACAAAGCACACAGAGCCCAGGGCATTCAAAACACAGGGCTGCCTGACTGTATTGGAGGGACTGTGTCCCCGAACTCCGCAAGTGGCAAATTTTGGTTTGCCTGACTTTTCAGTTAAGGCTGGCCTGGAATTCACAGCAATCCTCCTGTCTCAGCCTCCTGAGTCCTGGGATAACAGGTGTGCACCACCAGGCCGTGGCTAGGACAGATTGTTTAGCAAAGGTGAAGCTCTGCCTTGCTCCACAACCATCCAATTATAATTCAGCCAGAAATTCTAGAAAGAGCATGGGAGATTATATCTGTATTTTTTTTTTTTTAAAGGAAGGGTCTACACGGTGTTCAGGGTCTCACTACTAGATCAGACTCATAGTGAGCTGGGATTACAGGTGCATACCACCACACTCAGTCTCAATTGCCGTCCCAGGGGTGGGGCCAGCAAGGTAGGCTGGGATCTATATTCTTGAGGCAGTGCAAGACTCAGTGTCAGAGCTGGGTGTGGTGGCGCATGCCTGTGATCCCAGCACTTGGGAGGCTGAGGCAGGAGGATCAGTGCAACTGTGAGACCAGCCTGGGCTACAAAAAGTAAGGCCAGCCGGAACTGCATAGCGAGAGCCTGTCTCAAAAATGACCAGAAAGAAAGAAAAAGAAAGAAAGAAAGAAAGAGAGAGAGAAAGAAAAGAAAGAGAGAGAAGGAAAGAAAGAAAGAACATCTCAGTGTCAGTAAAGGAATAGGTTAAGATTGTAATGTAGCCACATGTTTCAAAGTTCTGACGCTGAGTGTTGAGAGAAGGCAGGAGGTGGGAGGGAGCGGAGGCTGGTGGAGCGCACTTGCAGCCCCTCAGGCTCCTGGATTCAGTCCCCAGCATGGCATAAAAGGTTGCACCTGCGATAAAAAATTGTCAGGAATAATTTAACACAGTACCGAATCAATGTGAAGACAATCATGACTCAGAGGACAGGGCACAGAGGACACAAGCAGGCAGCGTGCTGGGGACAGCCAGCCAGCCACTGGCCAGAAGGGCGGCCCACTGCACAGTCACCACCTCAGCGCTGAGGAGGCTGAGCCTCCAGTGACCAGGACGGACCGGCCTCCTGTGGGTTGCCTGGGGCCCAGATGCCACCCGCCCAGTGAGCACCGCACACTCACCCCTGCTCAATGCTCTGCGTGGAGGAGAGGCCCAGGCTCTCCACAGAGAGCCTGACGTGGGTCAGGGGGATCATCAGGGTGTTCTTGAAGGTGCAGGTGCACAGGGTCACCTGGCCGACCCTGCCCGTGTTGGGCATCTGCAGGAGCAGGCGGGAGAGGGACAGCACGTGAGCTGCGTGCTGGTGGCGTGGAGTGGTGACTGGGTACAGAAACCTGCGTCCTCATCTCTGCAGCGAGGGTGCCCAGAGCCCTATACTCCCTGCGGTCTCTGGGAGGAGTCAGTCACCCGCGGGGTCTCAGCTTCTGGCCCCGCCAGCAGTCCTGGAGTCTGCGTCCTGAGTGTCGGACTTTCAGTTCATTCATTCACTTATGGGCATCCTGAGACAGGGTCTCACTGGGTATCTCAGGCTGACCCACTTGGTAGCCCAGCCTGGATCATTGAACTTACAATGATCCTCCAGCCTCAGCATCCCAGGTGCTGGGATTCCAGGTATGTGCCACCTCGGCGTAGGCTTAAGGGAATTTCTTTCTTTTTTTTTTTTTTTTTTCCTTTTTCAGATGGTCTTGCTATGCAGTTCAGGCTGGCCTTAAGCTCACTTTTGTAGCACAGGCTGGTCTTGAATTCACATTGATCCTCCTGCCTCAGCCTCCCAAATGCTGGATTACAGGCATGTGCCACCATGTCCGGCTTAAGGGAATTTAAAATATAGACTCCTCTGGCAGCTAGAGGCCCCTGGCCTGACCTCTGTCAGCCCCAAACAAGCCCCTCAATAAAATAGAGACTCTTGCGACTCCAGCTTCCAGGACTCAGCACCTCTGTGTGCTCCCACCCCACCCCCGGGCCTTGCGTGCCAGGCTCACAGGAAGACCCCAAATGCCAAGATGCCCACAGAGCAGCCCGAAGACAAAGCCCGTTCCCAAGCCCTTCCAGCCATCTGCCAGCGCTCAAGCCACATCTACCCAGACCCTGGACCTGGTGCCCACCCTGCACCATCCTCTGCGTTCCGTTCCTTCTGGTGCTGTGACTTCCATCTGGGCACCTGAGCCCCCACAGAACTGTCCTAAACACTGAGCCCATGGAGGGCCGGGCTCTAGGAGGCTCAGACCTAGAGATACACCAGGCTCAGCTACTGGCCTTTCCCCTGCTGGGGACCCTGTGTCGCCATGGGGAAGGTGCTTTGGCCAACACAGGTGAGGCTGGGCCACCACTACTGCACCTCTCACCCCCACCTGTGCCACTGCCAGATGGCATCTGGGGTTCCCTGGAGGAGCCCAGCTCAGGCTTGATGACGGCGCCTTCCCACCACTCCACAAGCATCGGGTGGCCTCTTAGGGTTGCACAGGAGGAAAGCAAGTGGGCAGTGGGGAGCAGGCAGGGCCCTGTCCCCCATCCCCTGCTCAGCTGGCACCTCAAGCCCTGGGTTCCTAAACGTTTTACTGCTGTGTGCCAAAGTTCAGGTGGAGGGAGCAGAGGCCAATCATGTGCCTCACTTCCAGAAGGAAGACTGCAGGGTCACAAGACCACAGAGCTGGCCAGTGAATGTCAGCCCCAGGCCGCCTAGATGCAGGCAGTGGTCGCTGCAAGGCCCGGCTCAGGAGGGGCCCTGTGCCCACAGCCGCAGGCTCACCTCTACGGTAAGTAGTGGGTACCGGAAGCACAGCAACACCTCTGTGGCTATGGTCTCTTTGGTTTCCATGACCTCGGCCATGATGAACCCCTTGATGACCGGCTCATCGTCATATGTGTCCAGGCTGCCAGTGTAGGTGTCAGATTCCCAGGTCAAGACCACGTTCGACACTGCCAGGGAGCCAGGCAAGGACAGGGTGGACTGGGGTTAGCCTGAACATCACCCCACCCTCCCTGTGGGGCAGGAAGCTGGGCGAGACTTGGAACTCATAATCTGGAAGTTCTCCGGGCAGCATCCAAGGCTGCGGCAGATGCTACCAGCTGTCTGGACTCCCCCCACTCTCTCAGCGGTGTGCTATGGGCACCCTCATCCACCGAGGAAAGTGGGCATTCGAGGTGAAATCTCTACCACCATCAAATACTCATCTCGTTTTGCTCTGTGGTGCCAGAGATTAAACTCACGGAGTCCTTACTCTACTTTGGGAGGGGGTCTCACTCAGCTGCTCAGACTGGCCTCCAGCTCGCCACCCTCCTGCCTCAGCCTCCCAAAACAGGCTCACAGGCACGTATCGCTATGCCAGGCTAGCAAATACTTGGGATAACCTGTCTGGCCCCCCTCCCAGCTGACTCCGTGCCAGGCCCCAGGCTCCTGGTCCCCTTGTCTCTGGCCCACACCTCCTCCATGCCTGGGTCTCTTGAGGCCACCCAAAGGGGCCCCTTAAATGCATGCTGCCTTCATTCCCAGGCACACCTGTTTGCTAGTGTGCAGGTCGCAGGGAAGACAGACAGAGGCCTTAGGGGCGGGCCCAGGCTTCCGCCCCCGCACTGGTACCTTTCTCCTGGACCTTCATGGTCTTTTGCACAACACCCAGGTGTCCCAGCTGCCTGCCCGTGTAGGACTGCAGGTCTAAGGAGCCTGAGAAGAGGATGGTCCGGGGGGTGGCAGCCTTCCTCCTCAGAGTCACAGAGAAGTTGAGCGGGTCCCCCAGCAGCACGGGGTCCTCCTGCACCAGCAGCTCCAGCAGGCTCTCCTTGACCGGCAGCGTGTACTCACGACTGAAGCTGAGCAGCGAGAAGGCGTGGTCCATGACTGCCCTCTCATCCCGAGAGCCTGCAGGACACAGAGTGGCCCGACTGTGCCAGCGGCCGCTCGCCTAGGCACAGATGGCTCGCCTACTGGGCCGGGGCTCCAGGATGGCCCCAGAGTGTCCACAGCTGGTTCTTGGTGGCAACAAAGATGGCGGAATATAGACTTCCCAAGCTGGGCCTCTCCATGACCGTGCTGAGCAACTGGCCAAAGTGATCCAAGCCCACTGCCTCCGGGCTCCTGAAATTAACTAAGGCCTGGCAATGCTCTGGCAGCCTGCTGTCCTCTCTCCCTCTCCCCCTCCTATCCTGGGGCTGCAGCCCCCACCCCACCCCAGGGAATTCTCTTCCAGACCCCCGTCTCAGGTCCCTGCACACCACAGCAGCCAGACACCTGGCTCAGGGCTCACACCTTACAGAAAGCAAAGGACCTTGGTGGCTGAGCTGCCTGAGGTGGCGGTATATGAGCAGAAGCTTAAAGAGAAAGCCGAGCAGGGGACGTCCCCCAGCCAGGGCTCGCCAGACTCCCCTGGCCCCAACGTCTGCAGAGACCCGGCCCATGAGAGCTCATGGGAGGACTGGGTCTCTGCGAACACAGGGCCTGGGCTTGGCCAGGACAGAGGGCAGCGGGGCACAGGCTTTGATCAGAGTGCCCCTGCCCTGCAGCACTGCCTGGCATCTCCTGCTCTGATCCAGTCCATGATGGCGGCCCAAGTGGGGGCACGGCCCAGGCTCGCAGCCTGGGGGTTCTCCTGTCAGCCGCAGCCAGGCTGTCAAATAATATCTCTGTCCGTGGTTCTGGGACTGAACCCAGGACTCTGAACTCTGCCCCCAGCCCTTTCCTTATCCTAAGGCAGGAGCTCCCGTCAGGGGCCCAGGGCGGGCTTTCAGGTGATATCCTCCTGCCTCAGCCTCACGCTGTGCTGGGAGGACAGGTGTGTGCCATGTACGCAGCCCCTTTCAGGGTCCCTAAGGTTCCCGGGATGAGCAAGGAGGGGCAGCCCTGCTGCCTACCCTCGGGGAACTTGTACTTGAGGGTGACGTCGCTGCGCCGCTCCTGGCCCACCGCCTTGGTGCTGATGCTCTTGCCGATGCTCATGGTCTCCACCGAGAGCAGGCTGACCTTCTCGCGCCCGCCCACCCTGCGCACCAGCCACACCAGCTTGTCGGCATTCACCTCCGAGAACACGAACTTGGTGTCGTAGCCCATGAAGATGTCGCCCCTGCGCACAGCGGCCACGGGCGAGGGCCCACAGCAGTAGATCCCTGGGGATGGAAGGCATAGGTGGCTGGGGCCGGGGAGCCCCCGCCTGCCCGCCCGCTAGGCCACGGGGCAGCCCTGCACATGGGAAGCAACGCACCCTGGCTCAGCTCCTGCGGCGTGCCGTCCAGCACCTGCCAGCCTTCATTCCCTGGGGGCAGGTCCCTGCGCTGCATCCAGGCCTCCACCCACACATGGAAGTTCCTTGGGGGCAAGGAGCAGCACTGTGAGGGGCTCCCTGGGGCGGGGGCACCTTCACCCCCTAGGTCCCCACCCTTGCTATTCTGCCTCACCGCTCACCCTGGCTGGCTCTCTAGACAGGAACAGGCCCCTCTGAATGACCCTGGGGTGGACTTTTATCTGAGGGGGCCCTCACTGTGTGGCCCAGGCTGGCCTCAAACTCACAGCAACCCTCCTGCCTCAGCCTCCCAAGCGCAGGCTGATAGGCCCGCGTCACCACCCCCGGGGGAAACGATGCTGTTCCGATGCCTCCTTTCAGACAGCTTCAAATTCCCTTTTCCTTCCTCCCTCCCTCTCTTCCCCTTGGCATGGGAACTAGAATTCCCAGCAGCAGGGAACTAAAAGCTTGGTCCGCTGTCCCACGCAGCCCCACCCTTGCAGGGATGCCCTCGGCCTAACCTCCCCACCGCGCCTGCCTCCTCCTCTGGTCACTGTCCACTTGGAAGGGGCCGTGAGCTCTGACACCGAAGGCCACAGAGCTTTGTGCCACGGTAGGAGGCAGTCGCAGGGAGGTCTCCCAGGCTGACCCATAAAATCCACACTGACTTTCTGGCCTGCCTGTCTGCAGGTGGAGGCCCGGGTCCAGCAGTCCAGGCAGTGGCTTTTCTAGTTCTTTCCTAGCCCTGCCCTGTGACACTAGCCCCTTTTTATTTTTTGAGATGATGTTTTGCTAAGTCACCCAGGGTGGGTTCAAACTTGGATCCTCCTGCCTCAGCCTCCCAGAGCTCTGGGATGACAGGTGGGCCACACACACCTGCAATCTGCTTTCTAACAACATTGAGGTGGGGGGAGGGGCGGTTCCAGATCGGCTCAGGCTGAAGCCTGCAGAGCCTGGGCCTGGGCATGGAGCAGCGTCTCCGGGTGGGGGTGGGGTGGGCCACGGGCTCCGCCAGGACTGGAGACCCAGAGGGGCAGGGCGGGGCACCGTACCAGATGGAGTCGTTGGTCTTGTTGGGCACCGTCTTGCCCATCTCGTTGACAAACATGTCCAGCGTGAGGTTCTCCTCTGTGTCGTGGGCCGAGTCAAAGACCGTCACGGCACGCGCGGGGATCCCCAGGGCCCGCAGCACTGCGAGGGGCGGGGCGTTAGCGAGGGACCCCAGCCTCCCGGCCCCCGCCCCACGCCCCACGCCCACGCTTGCCGCACTCACCCGTGGTCAGGACGCCTGCGAAGACCCAGCACTGGCCGAAGGACACGGGCGTCCGGGTGCTGTAGTACTGCTTCAGGATGGGCACACTGCTGGTCCACAGGTGGGGCGCCGTGCCGCCCTCGTACTCTCCGGACCAGTTCCCCACCAGCACGCCGTCCTTGTTCTGTGAGTTGATCTGATACGCCAAGGCCAGCGGTCATGGACACGCCCCTCCAACGGGCCAGGGCACCGGCCCAAGGACTGGGGGCCCGTGCTGTCTGCCTGTGCCTCAGTTTCCTCGCCTATAAAATGCTGGTCCTGATCATGCGCCCCTCGGAACTGTGTTTGTGAGGGTGACTTGGATAAAGCCTGTGCCGGCTGGGGTATCTTCTGTTTCTCCACTCATTGAGAGAGGCCTGCCTCTGTCCCTGCCACTTGATGTGGGGAGACAGGGCCTCACTATGAAGCCAGGCTGGCCTTGAACCCACAGCAGACCCAAGTGCTGAGATTATGAGCGTGCACCGCCACGCCCAGCAGCTTGATCAGAAGCAGAAAGAAGGCAAAGCCCCCAAAGCCCCCTCCTAACCTTTGGTGTGTGGGAAACTCTCTGCTTAAAAATACACAGGTTCTTCTGGGTAGGGTCCTGACTTTCCACCCAGCTCTGGAGGCCAGGGCAGGAGGACAGAAAGGCCCTGCCAGCCTGGGCAAGTTATCGAGACTCTACCTCAAAACTGAGAACCGAAACAGGACCAGGGATGCAGCGAAATTGATGGTGCTGGGTGCAAATCCCCAGCACCACAAAAATAAAGTACAGTAAGCTACGAAGTCGGCCGCACACTAGAGTACTCCTGGGCAAGCTCTGCACCCTGGACTTGAGTCTCAGCACCAAAAAACATTTGCAGAGGATCCTAAGTTTTTCAGTGTAACCCCTTAAAAGGTCACTAGTGCAGGCAGTCCTGAGGGGGCCATCCAAACAGGACGACCGTCACAGTGAACGCAGTCACACTTGCTCCTAGGCCAGTGGGACACTGACCTCCACCACTAGCTCAGGACACATGGGGTACACAGTTTCACCAACTTCAGTTTTCAAAAGCTGAAGCATTAAAAGGCAGGGCCCCATCCTGGCTCAGGTTCACGCAGCTTTAAGTCACACAGCACCTCCACGCACCCTGCCATGTGGCCCCAGCCTCACTCAATGGTCACAGCCCCATGGGGAACCCAGGGGAGCTGGGTGTGGGGCTGCATGCCTGCCAGCTGTCGCCAGGTCCCCTCTCTGCTGTCCACCTGCCCAGGAGCTCTGGTGGCTCACAGGACACACAGGCCTCCAGGGCTCCAGGTGGAGACAGCCGGCAGACTCCCCTCCCTATACCCAGCTGCTCCCTGCCAACCACCCGAATGTGGCAGAAGTGGGGTTCCTCGGCCAAGTGCTGTGCTCTCAAGGAGACCTGAGGCTGCTGCAGTGGGGTGAGCAGCACAGAGGCCCCCCTGTTGGACCCCTATGGGTCCAACAACAGCGCTGCAAAAGCTGTATCTGGGGCAACTTGTCACACGGCTGTAGCTGCGCATGTGCTGGCTGCTGCATCTGTCCCCTGGGGGTGGGCACCCTCCCAGGCAGCCCCACCTGGTGCTCCCTCTGCATGCTGGGCAGAAACCTGCAGTGGCCCAGGGGGCCCATGCAAAAGGGACCATGCCTCCAGCCGAGGCCTCCAAACAGCCTGGCATTCAGAGGCTCCAAACCTGGGGCCTCGGCTGCGGAATCTAGCTTTGCAAGTGACTCCAGCCAGCCACATGTCGCAGATCTGGGCCGGCACGGAGAAGTGCTGCAGCAGGCCTACGGGGCGGGCTCAAGGCCTACAGCCCAGATCCCTTATCCCTGCAAGGAGCTGGCTACAACCCTGACTGCTAGAGACAGCACCAGTCTCTCTCACCCCAACAATGGGCTGTAGCACCTGGAGCCTTGGTCACAGCCAAGTGCTCCCTGTGAACTGGAAATAGAGTCCTGAGTGGACCAGAGACTCTGGAGTCGGGTGCTGATACTGGACCCCAGACACGCCAGCTGCAGGGGCCAGGCGCGCAGTACATGCGGGCTTCAGCCCATTCTCAGGACCACCCATTCACAAAACACCACACTGAATAAAAAGCTGAGTGTGGTGCCTCGCGCCTGTAACCCCAGTTCTTGGGGGCTGAGGTAGCAGGATGGCTGAGAGTTCAATGCCATCCTGGGCTCAATAGACAAATCCTCACTTGTGGAGCATGGGTATAATATCAAAAAGAATATTTCCCAAGCTGGGGAGATAGCACAGCGGCTAAGTGCCTGCTTGGCAAGTTCAAGGACCCAAGTTCGATCCCTGGTATTGCAATGTCATGCTGGCCCTGGAAGCCCAGGTGTGTCTACCAGTCCCAAAGCCAGGCATGGTGGTGCACACCTGTAATCCTAGCGCTGGAGAGGCTGAGACAGGAGGATCACTACAAGTCTGAACTGGGTAGTGAGACCCTGTATCCGATAAATAAATAATCTAAAAAGAAAGAAAGAATATTTCCTGCTCCCTGAAAGGGCTATGGAAACACCCCTGCCTTTGCACCTGTGTGTTCCCTCGGGGTGGACTCCTCTATATGTTCCTGCACATATAGCATGTGTCCTGGCACGGAGGAGACATCACTAAAACAGTGTCACTCTTCTACCTGTGTCATGTGCTTTGAAAAATAAGTCTTCTCATTTTACTGGTTTTTTTTTTTTTTTTTGAGACAGGGTCTCGCTGTATAGCTCAGGCTGGCCTCACTCTTGCGGCATTCCTCCAGCCTCAGCCTCCTGAGTGCTGGGATTATAAGTGTGCACCTCCTTACTCAGCTTTAGAGTTCTGGGTTTTTTGTTTTTTGTTTTTTTTGGGGGGGGGTGTTACAGCTTGTTATCACAGAATGCACTTATTACTATTCTTTAAGAAGAAGGACCAGGCATGGTGGTGCACGCCTGTAATCCCAGCAGTTGGGAGACTGAGGCAGGAGGATCAGTGTGAGTTCAAGACCAGCCTGGGCTACAAAAGTGAGCTCAAGGCCAGCCTGAACT
>PVJA010013547.1:0-49299 GCA_004027025.1 Myocastor coypus
TTACAGGCGTGAGCCACCGCGCCCGGCTCTGATAAACATAATTTTTTTTTTTTTTTTTTGTCTTTTTGAAACAGGGTCTCACTATGCAGTTGTGGCTGGCCTTGAGCTCACTTTTGTAGCCCAGGCTGGTCTCGAACTCACACCAATCCTCCTACCTCAGCCTCCCGAGTGCTGGGATTACAGGCGTGAGCCACCACGCCCGGCAAACATAATTTTTATAAATAAAAAATTTAAAAATCTCCCTGTGGAGATTATTAATAGGCAGCACAGTTTGATAGTGATACTTCAGTGAGCATCAGAACCACCTAAAGGTTAGTTAAATAGACTGCAAGGCCATACTCCTACAGACTCGTGTTCAGAAAGTTGGGGACTATATCTGAGGGTCTGTATTTCTAGAAAGTTCCCTGGTGATACTGCTACTACTTATATCCAGTGCCATAGTTTGAGAACCATCTGTATGGACTTTGTCTAGCAGCCTTTATCAAGACAAAACTTCAGTTGCACACGGGATCTCAGTGTGGGTCCCAGCTTAGTTACCATTCCCAGAATGCTCTGAGCTAACTGCTCACTATTTTCCCATTCAGGACCATCAATACTGTCCACATGATCACAGTTACTACCTAATCTTTCCCATTATCTAGACTGCAACAATGTGAATTTGTGAAACCTGAGCATGGGTAATTTTCCAGGAAGACATAACTCATCAGTTCATCAATTAGAACCCACTAAGAGAGAAGATGCATATTAAATGAATTGGATTAACAGATTTGAAAAACTATACTTCATTCAGTATTTACTATGTTTTGGGGGAAACATACTAAGTAGGAACAATGTAAGGAGAATGAAATGGTGTGTTGATATAAACTATTTATAATGAAACCAAAAAAGCTAACTACCCTTCAACTAGGTTAAATAGCATTTAGGGTAGCAGTCAAAACTAACACATAAATTAAAATTTTCTTGAATAATTTTATCCACAATGAATACTTAATAAAATATCATATTTTTATAGCTAAGCATATTTTTATTATCATATACATTCCATGAATATAGTATGACTTAACCACATTTACATAGATGAATATTAATTTTGTAAAAGAATATTTCCAAAGTCATTTTGAGTTACTCCAGACTTTCTACACCAGTGAGACTCAATCTTGTGGGACATACATACTTTGGTAAGATAAAATCATGGATTTCCTCCCAGTAATTATCATTTATTAATATATGCAAAACCTTTGAATATAATTTTGAGATTTTTATTGCTCTGAAAGCCCTTAAACAGAGTCCAAAGACTTCACATTGTCTCCCTGTTCTGCTTCACTTGAGCTTTTATCCCACTTTCCTGCCTACAAGAATCCTTCATAGTTAACTTTGCCTTTTCATTGCCCTTGGGAATACAGAAAGCTGATAGAAATGACTAAGCATTATCATGTAATAGCAGAAGCTCCTTTAAATAATTACTTATTAATTATTAATACTGTGTGCCAAGTATTCTTATACATATTTTACAGGTATTAACTCACGAAATCTTCAGAATCATGCCCTGAAGTATATACTCTCAGTTCTGTAATAATAGTATATATACTGTTACACTAGGGAAACTGAAGCTCAGAAAATACAACCCCAAATCAGGTTTCTGTGAAAATCCTCTTAATCTAGGTCTAACATTCCCAACCACAGGGCACCTCTCTCAGGCCATGCAAAGGTACACCCAAAATTGATTCATGCTGCCAAACCACAAGCTAACGAATCACAGCCAAAAGCAAATCATGAACATCAACTGTCAACATAAGTTTTTTTTTTTTTTTTGTCTATCATCAAATTCCTTAGAACAAAATATATAGCGCATGCTCAATTAATTACAGAACTACCCTAAGAGGACATTAAAAAGAGGACTCTCCTAATTAGTTAGGTCTCTTGCCATTAAATAGGTAGAGATATCCTCAGGCCTGATCCAGTGAACAGATCATTCTTAAGAGTTTTCAAGAGAAGGAAATCAAACAGTCCTATGAGGAAATCAAATACATTTCACAGGAACAAAGCAGCAAGACTAAGTCAAGCAACCTGTCCTTTAGACTAGCACGGCTGCACTTTTAACAAGGTCCCTTTTCTTGGGACCAGCAAGACTAGAGATGGAGCGGGGGTTCATCCACGCTTTCCTGGCCTTGGCTAACCCTTCATGCACGAAAGCAAATGAGAAATGAGATCTGCAGCCGCCTGCTCTAGTTACCCGACCACCCCCGGGGCCGATTGTGTCTAGTTGGAACTGTCCAGCGGGTGCTCCCAGCCCCCAGAGACCCTTCCGAACCTATATCCCGGCTTTTTGCAGGCGTCCTCCATTGTGAGGTTTCTCCGAGTCCTCTCTCAGGCTTTCTTTACAATCAGACCTAGGTGGCAGGCGAGAGACAGACGTGCGCAGCGCCTGAGGGTCTCCCATGGCACAGTGTACCGCACCTACAAACTGGGCCAGTACGTTACTGCCACACAAGCTACCTACCACCCCACCCTGAGAGTCCCACAGACTTCCAAGATGCCCAGTGCTGGACCCCACCGGTGCCAAGATTCTACAGAAGAGCCGGCTTGGTCGCGAGTGCGCAGGCGCAGGCGCGGAGAGGGGCGAGGCCAAGACCTGGGCTGCTCGGCGCTGGATTGGGGAGTGGAGCTAGGACTGGCAAGGAAGAGTGGCGAGGCTGGGGTGGGTGTGGGAGGGTCTAGGTGGGCTTGGTGTCCGGTGCTTCACACCTATAGAGGGAACCCGCTGATGATCGATACTCTGGAGGATAACTCGAGTTTGCATCTTTGTGGGACAACCAGTTCCAAACTAGAAAACTGTACAATCCGAGTTTTCTTAATTAATAGGGTCGGGGCTCCGCTCAGATCCCCAAGCGCCGCCCATCGAAGGCGCCGGTAGGTTCTGTGGAGAGTATGCAGGCGCGCGAGGGAACTGGAGAACCCGCTCTAGTTGGGGGGCCAGGGCGGTAAGGGGGCGTTAGAGACGTTTGGGGTTGCACTCGCCCGAGGGGTGAGGGGAATTTGGCGCCAGGACTTCGGCTTCGGCTAGAAGGGCCAGATCTTTAGGTCCGGAGTGAAGGCCCTGCGGGGTCACCGCGTCATTGCTTTGTTCTCTTGTCTATGGTGCTATTGTTTAGGCTTAGCCACTACAATTACCATATTCCCCTTTGTAGATGGCTTTATGGGAAAATACGTTAACACTATATAAATGTCCTGTTCCTCATTAAACTTTTACCTACTAATTTTAGCATCTGCTGATTAATCTTACCTGAACCACTTATGCTGTGATGGCGTGATATGGTGATTTCTAGTTATTACCTGTTGCATTTGTTAGTTGATATTCTACTGTAGGGAAGCACTTTCACCCATGAATTACATTATTATTTATTTATTTATTTATTTATTTATTTATTTATTTTTTGTGACTGGGGTTCAAACTCACCATCTTGCACTTGCCAGTCATGCACTTGTGCCACGAGCCATTTAATTTCTTATTAAACAGCATGGGTTCTTATTCCCCAAATTATGCATTTTGTTACTTGGCTTATCCAATATTTGGCCCATGAGATATTGTGTTCTAATGGGTTCTTAACATGTTTTACTATTTTCTTATGTTGCAGCATAAAAACATATTTCAGGCACATCTTGTACTATCAATGTCCTAGCCACAGTGTGAGAAACAAGGCAGTGAGTTAAATAAGGCTGGAGAAATACGGAGAAGACATTTTCTGACATATGCAAGCCAGGCGAAGGATTTTATAATTAAGTAATAGTAAGCTCTCATTTCAAAAATCAGCACTGCTTATTAACATATACATATACTATATGTATACTAAATATGCAGGGTGGAGATTGGAAGAAAATTTAAGAGTCTTGGAAAAAGCTGAGCACGGTGGCACACACCTATAATCCCAGCACTTGGAAGGCTGAGGCAGGAGGATTCCCACAAATTAGAAGCCAGCTTGGGCTATATCGTGAGACCTTGCCTCAAAACAATCCATGAAGAACTTTGGAAAGAAATTCATATAAGAAATGATAATGATTGAGACTAAGGATAAAGAGGTACCTTAAAATTTAAAAAAAGGAAGATAAAAGTTAGCAATAGGCTGGCAAGATAGCTCAGCAGACTAAGCACCACTTAGGCAAGCTCAGGGACTGGAGTTCAATTCCTGGTGCCACATACCATGCCGGCCCCGCCCCCAGACACACTGAGTTGGCTGGCCCTTGAGACCAAACATGGCGGTGCATGCTTGGAATCCCAGCACTGGGGAGGCTGAAAACAGAATGATCACTAACAAGTCCAAGCTGCATAGTGAGACCTTGTACCAAATACATTAAAAAAAAAAAAAAAAAAAAAGCAATAAAAACGAGAGCTGGGGGCTAGGGAGATAGCTCCGTGGCACAAGTGCCTGCCTGGTAAGTGCAAGGTTGTGAGTTTGAACCCTGGTCCCACAAAGAGAGAGAAGGAGGGGGGGGTGCTAATGGGGGGAAAGTGATTTTATCATGAAAGCCAAACTGTAAAATATATATTTTCCTTTATCCATCAAAATAACTGCCAAAACTTGCCTGTATAAACTAGTGACAGATAACCCATAGATACATGCTTTGGTTACCATCACCATTTTTGTCTACCTATATTAACTGATAATTAACATATTTGTGATAATTAATTCCAATTCATCTTGGGGAATATATATATCACATCATGACCACCTTGACTTACACCTTCTCCCACGTGCATTCCCTTACTCTTTTTTCCCCATCTTCACAGAGTATACCTCCCTATTTCCTACCATCTCTTTGATTTTATTTTGAGTTTCTCACATTAGAGAAATCATGTGATATTTAACTTTATGTGCCAGACTTATTTTACTTAGCACCAGAGTTTCAGGATCCATCCATTTTTCTACAAACTACTCACATTTGTTATTCTCTGGCTGAGCACATTTTCTTT
This sequence comes from Myocastor coypus, assembly GCA_004027025.1. Taxonomy (NCBI): domain Eukaryota; kingdom Metazoa; phylum Chordata; class Mammalia; order Rodentia; family Myocastoridae; genus Myocastor; species Myocastor coypus. Next base: position 4,970 of record PVJA010013547.1, read on the forward strand.
GTCCATTTAGCTATTGATGAGTAAAAAAAGGCTGCTTCCATAGATTAGCTATTGTGAATTGTGCTGCTATAAATATGTGCATTTATATGTCATTATGATGACTTCAAATATTTTAGGAAGATACTCAGAAGAAGTATAGCTTGGTCAAATGGGAATTTCTAGTCTTACTTTTTGGAGGAATCTCCACACTGAGTTCTAGAGCGATTGTACTAGTCTTCTATACTTTTCTACCAAAGATACAGAAGAGTTCATGCATCCCTACAAGTTCACCAGCATCTGTTTTTATCTTTGAGTCCTTCTTAACCTCTATTCTTACTGGAGTGAGGTGGAATCCTAATGTTGTTTTGATTTGCATTTGTTTAGTGGTTAAAAATGCTAAACATTTTTTCATGTATTTATTGGTGTGGTTCAACTCTGATAATTATTTTGTCTGGTTAACCCGTCTGTAAGACTGGGATAGTTAAATCCTTTACTAATTGTTTTGTTGTTTCTATGACCTTTCAGGTCAAGTAATACTTGTTTTATGAAATGTGTTTCAGGAAGCAATTGGAGGGAGCATGCTACTTTGGCTTTGAACCACAATGGTTACAATCACTGCCTGCTCCTGTGACTGTCCCATGGATGTCTTATGATCTGGTTCGAGGTCCCTGACCACAACTGTGTATTTCTTCTTTTCTTTCTCAAGAGCTCACCAACCCTAACTCACTGTCCTCTAGATACTCCCACTTCTTTAGTACCCTGATCTGCAAATTTATTGCTCACTGAGCCTGTCTCTCACGGAGAAGAGTGTTTACTAAGCTCAGTGCTAACTACAGCAGCCTGGCAGTCACTTTTGCATTCAGCTTCTTTCCTTGGGATATCAGGGCCTTTCTCATAATGGGCTTGGAGGAAATGCAGTGCCAGATTCAATGGACTGCTTTGCTTCTTTTCTTAAGCAGTCTTGATACTAAAATGAATCTAGTGATCATCTTCAGGTTGCTTTTCCATATGTGCTTTGTTTATTCCACTTATGAGCACCTACATTTATTGATGCACTTCTTCCAAGAATCTCATGAGACTTTTGCCTCTAGTCAGCTACCATCATCTTTAGCATAAATAGTTCCTTAATAGTTTCCTGATATTTTCCTTTCACTCTTATCAAAAAATACTTTCCCCAATGAAACTATAAAAATCTTGTTTCCATCTACTTGTGTCCACATGACTTCTGTATATACCTTTTATTGCTTCAGTGCAAAATCATGTGGCTATATGTTATATATACTAAGAAAATCCATCATATCCCTTCACTTCTTAATTTATGATGTCCAGTTATTTTACCTATACACTGATGGTTTTAATTAAATTCTTGAGTAATAACAGATTCTGGTGTAATTATTAACTTCTTTTCTTTGAACCCTTCTCTGTTTCCCACACTCTTTATTGGAAGTGCTAGGAATTGGACCCAGGGCCTTGTACATGTTAGGCAAGCACTCTCACTGGGCTACATTCATAGCCCTTGACTCCCACTATGTATAACGATGGCAGTTGTTATGTTTTAGATCTGGATTTCCTTGCTCAAATCTCATATGTTTAGAATATCACTGGATGAGGGCACTATACTTATTGGTGGATTACTCCACTAAAGACTTTATAGTTAAATGTGCTGTTAGCAGGCGGGTCTTGGTTGGGAAAGGTGGGCCATTGTAGGTGGCGCCTCTCTTTCCTCTCTGCTTCCTGGTCATCATGATGTGAATTATGCCCCCTTGGCAAGCCTTTCCTCTGCCTGGGAAGCAAGCCTATGAAACATGGGCTGAAACTGTAAACCAAAATAAACATCTCATTTAATTTTCAGATACTGGTTATTTTGTCTCAACAATGAAGAGAGTGACTGAGAAAACAGTTCAGGACAAAGGTGCTATCATGAACCCTCTCCCTTTGTCCCTCTGTAAGTTTCTATAGTTTTATCTTTGGCAACCTCAAAATTATTTTACTGTCCTAGTTCTTTTTTATAACTTTCTTAAGAGTTCCAAGTGATTTTCTTTAAAAGACAATACTTTTCAACCAGATGCTTCTTAAAAGTTAGCGTCAGTTCTTCATTTTTGAACCTGCAAATACTGACTCTGAAATTTTCACCATTTCTGATCCTTCACCAGACCCAATTCCACATGTTAAATTTCATTTCTTTTTTTTTTTTTTTTGTGGGACTGGGGTTCAAACTCACGACCTTGCACTTGCCCAGCAGGCACTTGTGCCTCGGAGCCATCTCCCCAGCTCCCTTTAAATTTCATTTCTATGTATCTTGTGCCTATAATTTCACTTCACTACTTATTTTTCTCCTAAAATAACTATAGATTGTGTCCTATATTCTAGTAAGATAAATTGTTCTTTAGCTATTTCTCATTTTCCTTTAACATGTCTAGTCAGTTTTTCCTTTGTTACTTTAAATACATAAACTATACTTATGGCAATTAAGGCATTAACTGATTAAATTTAGGATCTTCCCTGGAGATTAGTGGTACATAGTTCTGGTGTCTTGGTGGATGATGGAAGCATGGCCTAGAGTCTGTGTCTGGTTGCTGTCTCTTTCCTCTCTAGCACTGTTTTCTTGCCCTGCTTCCTAGCTGCCAAGACTAAAGCAATGCTCCAACACACCCCTCCACAATATTATTGCCTTGGAATCAGCTGACCATGGACTGAATCCTCTTTTTTAAAATATGAGCCAAATTAAACCTTTCCATGAAGTTGTGTTAGGTGTTGTGTTCAGCAACAAGATAGCTAACTAATGCAGAAAACTGAATATGGGGTTGCTTCAGTATCTGTGCCTAAACAATTTTAAAAGCCTTTGGAGTTTGTTTGAGGGAGGAGCTTGGAAGCATTTGGTGATGTGGGCTAGAGAATTCCCAGGATGTTGTAAATGAAACTTGGTGGAAGATTCTGGTTAAGGCTGAAAAGACTAGCATTCTGAAAGAAATGTAGACAGAAAAGTCTGGGTGCAGGAGTTCCCAGCTGGGTGCTACGACTCCACTGATGGTTGCACTACAGACTAAGTATTTCATACTCAAGCAAAAAATTTATTCACATTTTGTCTATGTCCTGAAGATTAATTAATTTAGTACATGAAGTTTCAAGACAGCACAACACTCAGGCTCTACCATGGGTACTGCTGGATACATTTTACCAGATATATAGTGAGAATCGGGGACAAAAGGCAGAGAAGAAAAGTTTGAAAACCTTAAATGTTAGACCAAAGGAAAACACATGTAAAGTTGTGACCAAAAGTATTGTGGTTTATGAAGAGATTAGCGCTACAAAAAAGACCAAGTACTTTGTCTATGGACAAGAAGATAGCTTGAGGGAACCTTAGAAATCAGTAAGACACCACTCAGTTTAGACTCTAAAAATTTTTTAAATGCACACTTTCCATATGAGAAGAAAACCTCTAGGCCACTTGCTCAAATTGAAAGCATAGCCCAAGGGAGCCTGAATCCTACTCCTACTTCTTGTAGACCTCTTCTGTATGATGCTGGTTTTACTGGTAAGCAGAATGTGGGAGTTGTGGGAATTACCAATTTCTAATAAAAATCTTGGCCATCAGGCAGGAACTGTTCATAAGAATCAAGTCAGAGTTGCAGTGGAGACCATGTAAATTGGAGATGTCAGAACATGAAACATCTGCTGAGGAAAACTACAGAGTGAAACCAGCCTGAGAAAAACTGTAGGAGCTACAAACCACCAAAGTCACAATAGTGGAGCTTCATGAGAGCCTCCATCTCACCATCACATGCCCTCAATGCTGGACATGAAGCTATAGGATTTATTTGCCCTAATAGGTTATTGTCCTGCTTTGGCCCAATTCTTTCCTATCTCCCTAAAGGAATAAAATGGAAATGTTTACCCTGTGCCATTGTACTTTGGGATTATGAAGTTTTAAAAGTATTTTTTAGCTGGGCATGGTGGTGCACCCCTGTAATCCCAGCACTCGGGAGGCTGAGGCAGGAGGATCGGTGAGAGTTCAAGACCAGCCTGGGCTACAAAACTGAGCTCAAGGCCAGCCTGAACTGTACAGCGAGACCCTGTCTCAAAAAGACAAAAAAAAAAAAAAGGTATTTTTTGACAGATAACAACTAAGTTATTGCCTTGAGTCCCAGAAAACACTTGGCTTTTTGAAAAATGCTGCAGCTATTGTAACTTTTGGGAAAGGATTGTATTACTTTCATTTATGTATTGGATAGCTCCATTGTGTTAGGTGGAATTATGAGCTTGTTGTTGTCTGTATTTGGAGATGAAATATAGCTAAAGAGATGCGTTTGGGTTACAAACAGACAAGGAGTGGGAGCTGGCAGTTAGGGTAAAATGTCAACTGATTGGCTTTGAGACTGCCCAGGGTATTGGTAAAGTACACTTCTGTGTGTATCTGGATGAGTCATGAAAACATGATTTTGGGTATAAGTCAGGTCTTTGGCCTCCTCCTATTGGTACTTTTCTCTTGCTCTTTCTGACCACCATGAACTGAGCAAATTTGCCCCACCAAACCCATCCATTATGATTCTACCTTGGAATCAGCTATGCATGGACTGAATCCCCTCCAAACATGAGCCATATCAAATTTTTTCCTTCTCTAAGTTGTGAATGTTAGGTAAAATGTCAAGCAATAAGAAAGCTAACCCAAGACGCTTTCCAGCCTTTAAATTTTATAATTCCCAATCTGCCAAAAGTAAAATCTCTTTTAGTATCTTTTTAATATACAAATATAACTATTTATTTATTCATTTATTTAACATCTCTTGTGTAATTCCCAGTTAATTTCAAATTCTGGGCAATTCTCCTGCCTTAGCCTCCTGAAGTACTGATATTACATAGTTATATGCATATCCATCATGAATCATTTATTATGAATCTTTATTGTGGTGTATGTAACATTAAATGTACCAATTTTATTCTTTGTATACATGTGTGCATATGTGTATGCATACATGTGAGTTTATGTATGTAGTACTAAGCATTAAATCTAGGTTACTGGGACTAACGTATATCATCTTATTTCACATTTGCATAGGGTCTTTACAAGTTGCTTAGGGTAGACTTGAAATTGTGATAGTTCTGTTTAGTCTTCAGAGTTAATTTATACTTTTAGAAGGTGTGTGTGTGTGTGTGTGTGTGTGTGTGTGTGTTTGTGTGTGTGTGTGTGTGTCTGTGTGTGCTGGGTTTTGTTTGGTTTTTATACAGGGTCTCGCTATGCAGATTAGGTCTCAAACTCAGCAATCCTCTTACCTCAGCCTCCCAGATATGTGGAATATAGGCATGAACTACCTCACACAGCTATAAAGCTGGTTGTGTCAAGGACATGGATGTACAGTCTACCCAAAATTGTGAATTCCCATACTGCTTTTACGAAAATGTTACTGAAACAAGAATGGTCTGAAAAGAACTTTGAAAAAATTTATTATGACCTATTTAATGACTAAAACTATTCCTGTAATTACCATTAGAAAGATGTCAAAACTATAGCACAGAGAATTTAAAACAGTCTAGGCCTATACATGAAGACTCAGGGCTGTGTTGAATTGAACTATAGAATTCAGGTTCTAAGGTCTACTGGTTCACATAATCCACCCAGAGGTTTGAGAACTATTTGAGGAGTAAGGAATGTACTGATAGGTTGCACAGGATAAAAGAAAATGACACCACTTCATACAGGGCTGTCACCAGATATTAAAAAACTTGAAGGCCATGAATTCAGTTTTGAGATATGCCAGTTGTACAAATGCCTGGATGAACTGTTCAAAGATATCTGTGACCTGAACAGTGGGCATAATAATTCATTGTTAAACTGGATGTGGTAGTGCAGGCCTGTATTCATAGCACTCCAGGAAGGTGAGGGAGAACTGCAAATTTGAGCCTAGTCTGAGTAACTCAGCAGTCTAGTGGGGTCCTATCTCAAAATAAAAAGGACTGGTGGGCCCGGTGGGATGGCTCAGTGGTCTAAAGCACCTGCTTGGGAAAGCTTGGGTGGCTTCAGAGACCGTGATTCGATCCCAGCACCACATGCTGTGCCAGCCCTGCCCTCGGGGTGGGCTGAGCCGGTCATAAAAATGAGTGAATAAACAAACAAAGGTTCTGAAACAAGAAAAAAATAAATTAAAAAAATTTAAAAAAAACTATAAAAAAAAAAGATTGGTGATGCAGTCCAGTGAGAACTTGGTTTAAATCTTTGGGACTTAAAAAAAAAAGGGGATAAATCTTAGAGAAATGATTCTATGGACTTGAACTGGCAACTTCTCTACCCAGTGTTAAGCAAGAACTGCCCCACAAAGAATGCAGAACACCAACAGTAGCTGCTCTTACTACTCAGCAACTATCTGTTTCTGCAGGCTGCAGTCTATCCTTAGGATCTGCTGGCTACATAGATGTGAAATACTCCCAAAACCTGACCCTGACATTGACAGGCTCTTTTGAAAAATGACTGACCAGAGGATGCAACTATGTTAATAAAGGAAATTTTTCTTAAAAGAAAAAAAATCAAATGTCTACTGTGACATGTAAAAGGACAAAATGTGGCTTGGAACAAAAACATTTCTAATACTGTAACAGAAAGAAATGGATTTAACAGGAATATGGGGACCATAGAAAATGGCCACAACTACAGTTGCCAGGTTTAGTGACTAAAAATATAAGATACCCCACTGGTGAACACTGCAGAGGAAGCATCGTCAGTCTCTCTACAGCCTGAACAGCTATGGAAGCTCTTCATCAGAGGGCTGAGCTTTGAAACTCATGGGAGTCTGAGGAGCAATTTTGAGTAATGGGGAACACTCAGACTGTATGGTAATGACAGACCCAAACAGGGGCTTTTGGTTTGTTGCTTATGCCACACAAAGTGGACAGAAGAGTTGTGGAACCAGAGAGCTGTCTCAAGAGAAGATTTCCAAAGACCAGGTGCCCACTTAATGGTGAAGACCTTTGTTGGTGGCATTAAAGAGGATGTTGAAGAACATCACCTCCAGGGGCCCGGCGGGATGGCTCAGTTGTCTAACGCGCCTGCTTGGGAAAGCTTGGGTGGCTTCAGGGACCACGGTTCCATCCCCAGCACCACATGCTGCACCAGCCCTGCCCTCGGGGCGGGCTGAGCCGGCCATAAAAATGAATAAACAAACAAAGGCTCTGCAACAAGAAATAAATAAATAAAAATTAAAAAGAAGAAGAACATCACCTCCAAGATTATTTTGAACAATATGGAAAAATCGAAGTGATTGAAATTATGACCAAGCAAGGCAGTAGAAAGAGGGCTTTGCTTTTTTAACCTTTGATGACCATGATTCTGTGGATAAGACTGGCATTCAAAAATACCACACTATGAATGGTCACAACTGTGAAGTGAGGAAAGCCCTGTGGAAGCAGGAGATGACTAGTGCTTCATCTAGCCAAAGAAATTGAAGTGGTTCTGGAAATTTTGGTGGTGGCCATGGAGGTAATTTTGGTAACAAGCACAGTTTTAGTCACCGAAGAAACCAGTAGTTGAGGTGGCTTTGGTGGCAGCTGTGGTTGGAGTGGATATGTTGGCAGTGGAGATGGCTACAATGGATTTGGTAATGATGGAAGCAATTATAGAGGTGGTGGAAGCCATAATGAATTTGGCAATTACAAGTCTTCAAATGTTAGACCCACCCATGAAGGGAGGAAATTTTGGAGACAAAAGCTTTGGGCCCTATGTTGGTGGAGGCCAATATTTTACCAAGCCACAAAATCAAGATGGCTATAGTGGCTCCACTAGCAGCAGTAGCTATGGCAGTGGCAGGTTTTAAACACTTCCAGGAAAAAATGCTTAGCAGGAGAGGAGAGCTAGAGAAGTGACAGGGATGCTACAGGTTACAACAGATTTGTGAACTCAGCCAAGCACAGTGGTAGCAGGGCCTAACTGCTACCAAGAAGACATGTTTTAGATAATACTCAGGTGTATGAGCAAAAAATTGGAGGACTGTATTTGTAACTAATTGTACAACAAGTTATTTTAGTTTCTATTCTGTGGAAAGTATAAAGCACTCCAACAAAGGGTTTTAATGTAGACCTTTTATTTTGCACTGGTGCTGTTGGTTGCTAAATGTAATAGTCTGATTATGGCGCTGAATAAATGTGTCTTTGAAAAAAATATAAGATACCTAATTAATTTGGTATGTCAAGTAAATATTTAATAGAGGTATACACGTACTGATGGCCACTGAGCCCATATGCTCAGGTTATTTTGCCCACCACTCATCAAAACAAAGACAAAAAGGAAAAGGACTTTATTCAAAGTTTTCTCTATAAGATGGAGGGGCTACATCACCCAATTTATCATCTCACAGGGTATAGGATAAGACAGTGGGGGAAGGGGAACATAATCAGGTAACAGACAGGTTCAGGCTTCTTTTCATCCCTCCTTGGCCCCAACCTCTCCATCCCCTCCCTGTGGAAATGAAACTGTACTTTGACCTCCTGCGGCCAGCAAATGTATAGTTTGTACATTTGTCTGAGCTGAGAAAGTATAAGAGTAGGAGTTTATGCTTATGCCTGAAGAAGTTTGGAGAAACTACTTGTCCCTAATAGAAAAAAGAATCTTTTAAGTCCCATCTTATCATGCATATTACAACCTCTTTCCCCTTGATTTAGTCTGACAACATTGTTGCATCAAATATACCTGGAGCATAAGCAAAGGGAAGTTAGATGCTTGCACTTAAAAAGTACATTCAAGATTGTGCAGTCAAATACAAAGAGCCAAAGTTAGGAGACACCTGGTGGAAGGGCTTTTTGGTTAGACATAAACATGCACAAGAAGCCTCTTTCATACTCTCTGTAGCTCTACTTATTTTGGGTAGAGTTGAGACACAAGTGATTCATGAGCACAAGTTTCCTCCCTTGCCTCTGAATGCATTTTCTTCTTTTCTGACAACACTGCCAATTAATAGTCTGAGTACTTGCTCCTCATGCTAAAGTAGTTTTCCCTGAGGAGAGTCAGTCAGAACATAAGGGGATGTAACTGAGTCAGTGTCATAAAACTCTTCTTGCCAAATTTGAGCAATATCAGAGATTTAGAAAGAGTAGGTCTTAGGTTAAATTTAACTACAGTCCACCTTCAAGTTAATCTCATATACTCCGTAGTCAGTGACCTAAAATACTAGAATTTGGACAAACAACAGTTACAAACCTTCCAGGCAAATGTAAAACAAGCTCCTAAAAGCAAAATGCATCCAGTCTGTACAGAAGATTTAAACTAGGAAACATACTGGCCAACTTGACTACCAAATGCCAATTTACCTGTGAACAAGGTTTAAAAAGTACATTAAACATCTTTCTCCTTTGCTATAAATCAATGTGAGTTACCACTTGGGGGGAAAACATCGTTTACATGTTAAAACCAAGAATTACAGTTTAGCAATTAGGCTGCATATTAGAATCCCTTAGATGTATACAACAGAACTGAAAAAATATAAATATAATACATAAGAATTATTCTAAGTTTTACTAACTAGGTATACATTTTTGTAACAAAGTATGTCTGTTTTATTGAGTAAGAGGAACATGACTCTTGCCAATAAAATAAGCAATACACAAGGTAGCAATTTCCCAAAACAATTTATTTTACAGCATGTTAACAATCATGATCAATTATGTTATACCATGATAATTAGACCTTGTGGCTACACTTCTGTCACTGCATCCATTCCACTTTCATAAAGGGATGTGGAAGGTGGCATTTGCACTGTAGCTGCCTCCTGCTGAGTAGGTGTGAAGTCTAGGGAATTTTGAAATGGAAGCTTTTGACCTAATGAGATATATGTAGTTTTTTGCCTTGCTTTTGGTGGGAGGAGTAACTGGACACTTGCTTCTGGTGGCAGTCTGGAGGCCTTCACATACCTTTGTTATATATGCAATATATTGCAGTTAAACCACAAGTAATTATGTACTATTAGGGGGATCAGCACTGATTTTAAGGTTTCATCAAAGACTAATTAATCTTAGGTGCTACCTGAGACATCTCAAGTAAAGGCTGAGATTTTTAACATAGTACTTAATGTTTGGCTATTTATCAGGATCTTGTCCCCAATATCCTCTGGAGGGACACAAAAGAGGGTACATTATAGAACCTTCCCAATTTGATGCCCAGTGAGGGATGGGTGGGTACACTGTAGCCAAAGTTTCAGTTACTCTTGCTAAAGCATTATCCAGCCAATCAGGTGTCATAGAGAAAAACATTAACAGTTGGCACAGTAAGACTGAAGCTTCATAACTACTTATCTCAGTTATTTTTGCTTTTAAATAAACACCTACAATTCTCTCCTGATGAATAGCACCAAGTGGGATCTAAAGAGAAGCCAGAGGTATCTTATTCTGGAGAAGTTTGCTTGACTCAGGAGTGATGGACCCAAGGCCTTATTTAGCCCTGCAAGTTTTAGTGAGATTTTTTGTCAGCATCACATCATATAGGCCTTTCCACTTTTCAGCCAGCTGATCATTAGACCTCTGGGTTTTTAGCAAAACCTTATCTTCACAGCAGAAAAAGTAGAATGGTTCATTGGCTGAATGGACAACCTGGAGATAGCAAACTGATTCAAAGCAGTTATTATGTGATTCAGAGTATTGCATACCATTTAACTTCACTTTCTAATACAGAGGGTGGAGTACCTACAAAGGGTCTCCCACACAAAACTTTAAAAAGACCCAATCCCACTTCAGGGTGCTACCATAGTTTGGAGCAGGGCAATAGACAAGATGTGAATTTTTAGACAAAGCTTAGCCAGTGGCTTTCTTTTCTTTTCTTTTTAAAAAAAGTATGTTTCATCTTTTCTCTTTTTCATGGTCTCCATGATGAATGCAGTTTCCAGGTCATATATAAAATCTTGCTCATCTTTTGAGTGATTTTGGAAACAAACAATGGCCATTGTCACTTTGAGTAGTTTGGAAGTCTAAGATTAAAAATAACTTAAGGACAAAGTTAATTTTTGTTGCTTTTTCATTCTAGTAGTCTCTACTAATCCAAAGAAAATGCCCACAAATACTAATAATTTTAAATTACCTGTTATTTTAGGCATCTGGGTAAAGTCTATTTCCAGTCTTAGAGGGGACATATTCCTTTCTACTGTACACCTCTGAGGTGAACTCCATTCAGTTTTAGGATTATTCTTGGCACAGATGGCATCCTTGTGTAATTCTTTGAATAGCCTGTTCTAAGGTATGGTCATGTTAAGCATGACTATATTACATCTTTCTGTGATTCCCTTCATGTAGATGCTTTACAATGGATATGACAACTGCAGAGAGTAAGATCACCTTGTGATCATTAAATTTAAGTTGAATACTATACTGGATCTTTTGTCAAAAGGCTGAGAAGCAATGCCACAGAAAAGTCTACATTAGTGAGATCTGATTCCTGAGCTCCTCATCTCATTCTTTAAACTACAGTCTGAATTGATAGGTCCAAATGGAATATCAAAGCCCCAGTGAACTATCCCACTGTAGCAGCTCATTTTGCAGCTCAATTAGCCTTCTGGTGCCCTCAATAGTGAATTATAGCCACTTGGAACTGGTATAGCAACTGCCTCAAGTGGAGCCAGTATTTCCACTGGATAGTTGATGTCCTTATCTCAATAAGCCACTTTCCTTCAAGAGCATTATGCATGCACACCCAGTTAGAAAAGGACACTTGGAATTGGTGTATTTTTTCTCATTTTCATTGTCACATCTGTAAGGCATTGGTGAGTGCAATTTATAACAGTATATACCCAGTTCAGTGTCTTTTCTTCCATGAAGCTACTTTCACCAGTGTAGATTTCCTAATTATAAGGTGCCATCAGTTGACCTGACAACTCTGGTTGACTGGAATAAACTGCCAAAAATTTGAAATCTATTATGTTGCAAATTAGAGCCAGTTTCTGTGGCTGGGAACAAGGCCGCTGGATTTAGGGCAGTGATAGTTTGCTAGAGAACATTTAGGTATCTAACAAATAGCCTAATATCTGCTGATTTGCCTCAGCATGAGTATCATTCTTGCTATAATAAAGCCAGCTCTTATTGAGCCATAAGACTGTAACAGACTGTCCCAAGGTGAACTTCTTTATTTCTTCTAGTAATTACAGATGGGCCACAACACCTTCAAGGAAGGGTGATCATACTGTGACTGTTGTTTGAAATGTTTGAAGAAATAAACTATAGGTTGGGGTTGGAAAGAGTCCTCAAGTAGTTGAAAAAGTACCTCTAATCCTACCTATGTCTTGCTTCTCGTGGAGATACAATGTACAGGGCTTTGGGGTCTTAGGCAACCCCAAGGTTCAGGTTAATTTTCTTCAATATTATCAAATACTTGTTGGCATTCAGCAGTTCAATGTAGTCTCTGAATCCAGCGCTTTCAGAGAATAAAGATGCTTAATGATAAAGCCAAAACTAGGAACACAAAGTAAACAGAAATCTGCCATTCCTAGGAACCCTCACAGCTGCCTCTTTACAGAAATTTTGATGCTGGTAGCTCCATGTTTCCAACTGGATATTGCACTCCATTTTCCCTATTTTAATTGGAACTTGAGGTAATTTGCTTTATGTTTGCAAATCTGAGCATTTCTGGGAGTTTATATCCACAGTATGCCAGATTCTTAGGCACCAAGATTGTGTTAAACATTTTTCATAATCATGACTTGCTATTTAGCACATCTGCATACTGCAGCAAGACCTCCTTTCTTTTCATTGCAGTTAAGTCTTGGGCTAAAATCTTGACAAAAAATGGTGGGAAAATTTTTAAAGCTGTTAGGCAGTATAGTCTGAAAATATTGGAAGGTAGCCTTTGATACAGAATCCTGCCACTCAAAAGCAAATAGCAACTAAGCTTGGTCTTCAAGTGGGACGCAGAAGGCATCTTTAAGATCTAATATTAAAAACAAACTATAACCCTTTTTTTCACTGGCAGAACTGCAGTACTGAGAGGAATCTGCAAGGACACATTAATCTGTATTTAAGAAATGTTTGTGACTCCAGATGAATCTTTTGCAAAGCCTGTTTCTTGAGAAGATACTGTTTGTTCTGAGGTACAAAAATTCCTTCTTTTAATTCAAGTTTTATTGGTTGCACATTCAGCACTTAACCTGGAGTCCCACCTGTCTATTTATTTTCTTATAGACCTCAAGTAGAGTTCTACTGTCTCCTGAGAGTAAGCACCATTTGTAACTTCATGGATTGCTCTGGTGGGATCTGTAAGGAAGGCGATTCCTTTTCAGAGAGGTTGAGTATTTAATTTGTGTAATAAGTATCCTCCTAATACTGGGATAGGGCACTTTTGCCAGCTGAGAAGACTTAAGTCTCCTACTTGACACTCCACAAGTTGAAGGAAGGGTTTCTGCAGCATCTCCTCCATCACTCCTGTACTATTCAATCCTTTTTGCTGCTTTGTCATTCTAGTGTTTAAAATGGAATAACTAGTATCTGCATTTGATTAGAAGTTCATCATCTTATTCTTGTTAATTGCACCCCTGAGGCTCTTGTAGAGCAATCACAGTTGTCTCTTTAAGACAGAAAAAGCCCTCTGAGCTTTTTGTATCATCTGAATGACAGTATTGTCTCATCACGCGTGCGCAGTTTTTTCCTCCTTTCCCATGCCCTTTAATTTCAGACATATATCCTTTTAATGCTCTTTCTCCTTGCAATATGCGCAGTGGTCCCTCTCCAGGGACCCTTTCATGTTCCTAAGTTGTATCTGTTTTTTCATTTTTCTGTCCCACTGAGGCTACGAATATTACAGTGTGACTCTTTGTTTCTTTTATATGTTTTACAGGCAGTACTGAGGTGAATTCATTTCTACAGCTCTCTGCTTTTTGAAGAATTCTATTAATATCAAGAGCATTTTGCCCTAATAAGGTAATTTAACCTCCTTTTATTCTCTGTAGTGTCTGGATTATCTGGATCCTTCTTATACATCAGTCTTCGGTTGATGTTCGTGTATTATGTTCCAAACTTTTCAGGTTAGGTACCCCTTTTCTAGGTCCTACCAGAATGTACTGCTTATAAATATCTAAGAGTTATTTCCCAATTGTTTTGATCCTAATAAGGTTCTACCAGTGGGACAGTATAGGACTGGGGTTCCTTGTAGGATTTTCTTCATGGAGGCATTATTGCTAGGCTTTTAGTCTTCTGCACTTCTAATATTCAGTAGAGCTTGAGTAACTGCCCCACATGAGGTGGTTAAGTGGCAAATGAGTCATTCACTATGGATCATTTCTATATAATGCATTAGAGTTCTAGTTTAATAAGTGAAGTCAAAGGTTGAGGATGGATTATAAACCCAGAAATATTCTGCTGGCAGGCTAATCCTGATTCAATTGTCCTGCCCCAAATTGAGAAGCTCCTTTGGCCAAATTGAGTGCACTGCTGGATCTTATAGGACTTTTTTGTGTGTGTGTGTGGGGGGGTGGTACCAGGGATTGAGCTTATGACCTTGCTCTTACCAGGCAAGCACTTATTCCACTGAGCTATCTCCCAAGCCCAGACACTGCTGGATCTTAAATGGGGAAAATGTTTCTGCGTTATGTTTACATAGTAAAGGAGCTGCAGCTCCAGTGGTCCCCTCACGGTCTAGAGGACCAGGGCTATGATGCTTCTACAACCACTGGACTGGGATTAGAGCATCTGAAAAGTTGACATCCTCCTTTTCCTTTTCCTCACAATTTTTACCATCTAAGAAGGAAGTAAAAGCCCTCCCTTTTCTCTGAATTATAACTTAAATCGGGCCTCTTCCTTTCTCACCATGCAATACTAACAAGGCTTGGATACAATGATCATCACCCGTATATCTGATTTTGGACAAAATTACCCTAATTACAAAATGGTATAACAGTTTGAAGAACCAGTAGGTGGCTACCTTTTGCCAGAGCCTAACACATGCATTGACCATACAGTGTTAGGATAGTAAGTACCAGCTCTTTTTGGTCATAGTATCCTGGATTCACGGCTGTCCCATTACTCTCTATGCAGCTCAAAGAGTGCCTAGATAGACACCAAAAGGGATAGAAATAAAATGGATTTTTAAAAAGAAATCAAATCAAATGAGCACTCCAAGCCAACAAGTAACTACAATGTTTTCTACCTGGGAGTCTCTACTAACATCCTTCAATACCCTACCCTGATCCTAGATCCTAGGAGTATACTTTCTGCCATAAAATTAGGTAGAAGCTGCTAATACCCCTCCCTCCAAATACCCTTGTCTTCCACCAACAATAACATTTATAGGCAGCTAATACCACAAGTGGAAAAAGGAAAATTCTCAGGGTACAAAATTATCCTTGGCAGCTGCTAGAATGTCCCTAGACTCACTAGTAGGTTTGGTTAATGTCAAACAGTTAATCCTTCTTCCCAAACACATGTCACCCACCCACAGTGACTAGGAGACCCATGCTGCTCAGGAGCCAGTATCTGCCTACCAGATGGCTCCACCAAAACTGTGAGCAGCACTTAATTCCCTATATTCAAGTTCACTTTCTTACCACTAACCACATCAAAGAAAATTAATTGTATTGATGAAAAGGAAAAAGGCTCGATTCAAAGTCACTTCAAGAAGTTTGGGGGGGTCTCATCATCAACTCACCAGTTCACTGGGTACAGGTATGCACAAGTCTATTAGAGCAAGGAACAGTGTGTGTGTGTGTGTGTGTGTGTGTGTGTGTGTATGCTGTATGATGATACAATGAAACAACACACATGTCCAGGATTATTTTTTCCCTGCTGGACCCCCAACTTCCCATCCTTCCTAGTTATAAAACTGGACTTTGACCTAGTCCCAACATCTGAATATTCTGTCCATTTACCTGGGATATGGAAAGTTGGGGATGGTGGACTATGCCCTGCATAGGCCTAAGGCAAGTATGGAGAAGCTGCTTAATATTAAAGGAAAAAGGTATAACTTTCACAGTCCTGTTTTACTCTGCTAGTTACTACACCACATTTGAGATGTCTAGGGAAAAAAAAAAATCCTAATAGAGTCCTGGACATCACAGTGAAGCAAACAGCAAAGGGTTGTTTATTTCATACACACTTTCCACTGTTGTTTGTCATCTCACTGGGGTTGAAATTCATTTCAATATATTTGATCCCACAACAGTGCTGACATGCAAGCTAAGTATGAACTTCATAATATTCACATTGAAGAATCAGTAATGAGGGTAAGAAATTCTTCCCTATTTTTAGTGTAATTTGCAAGGCAATCTAACATAAAACATTAATTGTTGAAGTCCTCACTGTGATTTGCCATGATTTTATTAGGAAATGATTATGAATGCTTCTAAAGTAAAATGAAGGGATTACTGACATTGGCTTGGGATGGAGGATAGTGCTAGTAGGTGCAATTTGGATGGAGAGTCTGAGAACAATTACTGAACTCCAGATTTGGGACAAGGAAGACGACTTTGGAACATAATTTTAGTTTCTAGCAAAGAAAATCTAACTTTAGGATCAACAGGGAATTCTTGTTTAGAAAACAAAATGAGAATCTACAGACAACACTAGGAAATGAAGATGTATCTTTGTATTACCTAAAGAATAACTTTATAATAAATACATATAAAAATAACCTGAATGTTGCATAGATAACAATATTTATTACTAATTTTAAGTACCTACTTTTATTTATTGCAAAATATACTTGTTTTTCAGACACAAGCGAACATTTAGGAACTCAAGTTTAAAGAATAACCAACCTTCACTCTGTGGAATGATTGTGAGGACAATATGTAATATGTCAACTTTCAAAGAAAAAAAGGGGGAAAAGAAAAAAAAAAAAAAAAGTAATGTGGATTTAGAAGGGTTAATGTTTAGTTGTTTGATCAATCTTATATACCTATGTGTATTAATCTAAACTGATCCGATGATGAAAATATGTAATATAACCATTGTTGAATTTAAACAATAAAAGAATTGGAAAAAAAAAAAAAAAAGAATAACCAACCTTCACCATTATCTTCCTGTTACCCTCTCATTGTACACATGAAAGAAGTGCCAATAGCTGACATCAGTTTCAACAGCCATTCTTTATGCCACATACCTAATCTTCCAACCTCCACAGTACTTACTCCCTAACAAAGAACCTAGGAATTACACTTGCATCAGTGGCTTATTTTTACTCATTCTGAATCTACCATGGCTGGATGCTGACACCAGATGTTTGTTTAATCTCAATCTCTCTCTCTCTGTTTTGTACTGGCAACTAAACCCAAGGCATTCACACCAAGCATGCCGAATCACCAGTTCTTGCTTTCACTATTTTAACTTGGAGAGAGGGTCTCACTATATCACTTACTGACTTTCCTCATCTGGACTCAAATTTTCAATCCTCTTGCCTCTGCCTGCTTACGTGCTGGGTTTAGTGTGTACCACTATGCTTGGTTTTTCATTTTTTTAGCTAGCATAAATCTAGGTTGCAAAAAACCTGTATGTCTTTCATAATGGGCTACACTTAAAGTCTGTTTTATCAGGTCTATCTTTTCCATGCATTTGTTCTATGAGTAGTGAAGCAGATGACAAGGAATGTTTTACCCTACAGAAACTTAAGCACTGTGGAAGAAATTTGATTTTCTAGGCTTGGGATAGGCTTAGTGACACAAGCACCAGCCTGGCAAGCATAAAATCCGGAATTTGATTCCCAGTACCACAAATAAATTATATTTTCTTTAGGCTATGAAATGTGACATGTTTTTAAGTTATGAATCTGGACAACAAACCAGAGTGCTTAGAAATACTGACTTGTTGCCAAGAGGAATCAGGTATTTTTTCATGTCATATTCTAGTGGCAACAGATTTCTTATTACTCATTCTTAACATTATTATTTTTAACTTGTTAAAATATTTTACATTTAATACTGGCATATTGCCATCTTCCCCTATATGCTGATAAAGTGCTAGTTGATAAAACTGCTAGGTCACATAAAAATATTAAAAATATTTTAGTAAATATAGTTAAATATAAATGGGAATGGGAAAAAATATCACATCATACAGGTACAAATTCCCTATGATGGATGTTATGTAGATCAAAATATACCAAGAAAAATTTTAAAATGCAAAAAACATATATCTAAATAAACTGTTTGGTTGATAGTCCTTGGGTTTTAATGCCTCATTTACAAACATTCCTTAAAAGCTCTCATGGGCTTCACTGGTGTGCAAAAAGAATTAATGATGCGAATAAAGTGAGATAATACATGTATGAACAGGTTATTTAGCCTTGTATTTTTTAAATTACATCCTTGAGAACTATAAAAATGTCTATATGACATGGTAGAAAGCAATAATTTACACACATTATGAGAATATACACTGTTAAAAGCATACTATGAGTTTAAGGGATATGTTAATTAGAAAGTTACTTTGAATGACACACTATAGGATAATCTGAGATTTTTCTGTTATATGGATACAAATTCAATATAATCTGCTTAATCAATGTAAGTTTTTCATAAAATGTGTTGCTTTAGAAGAAGACAGTCTACAAGTATATCTATTGAGATATGTGATGGGAATTTGCTAGCCAGTCATGCTTACTGAGTCATCTCCAAGGAATATCAAGGAATATATTCTGGCACATGCAGGCTGAGACTCATGGTTACTTAAGCTTAGAGTAAAAAGTTCTTTGTTTAAAATATGTCACTTCAGAAAAACAAAATTTGAAACCTAACAGTTATCAAGCATTTATCATATTCTGTAATATATATTAAGAGTGTAACATATCAAATTAGGAACTTTTCTTCAGTGGTGCTGTTGCTATCAGGATCCTATAAAGCAGACAATGGGAAGACAGCTACAGGAAGTATACTGTGGCTTTAGGCTTACAAAAACTATAGTTAAATTGCTAGTGTCCTCAGACTGAAGACCAATTCTGAAAATTAGAAAATGAGTATGGATTTTCAAAGTATGTAAATAGTTCTTATGATCTTGTTTTATGGAGAGAGGAATACTGATTATTTAAATTTTTGTCTACAACTGTTATATACTGAGGTATGGTTGGGTGGTCAAATTCTGCTTAGTCTATGCATAAGTTCTCCAATGTCCCACAGCTACCAACTGGTAGTCTCCAAATCAAATTAAGATTCTTTTCTTTAAAGTTTATTGCTCCTGCCAGCCATGGTAGTGCATGCCTATAATAATCTCAGCACTCTGGAAGGCTGAGGCAATAGCACTATAAATTCAAGCCCACCTGGGGAAACTTCCTGAGACTACGTCTCCAGATAAAAAAAAAAAAAAAAAAGTGAGGGTTGATGGGACAGGGATATACATAGTTCAATGGTACAGTAATTGTCCTGCAAACTCTGTCCTGAGTTCAATTCCCAAGACAGTACCACAAAAAAGCAGGGTTGGGAGATTGTGGATCTCCCCCAGAGTGATAGACTAGTACTAAAAAGTATATATTCCTGAGGGCCGGGCGTGGTGGCTCACGCCTGTAATGCCAGCACTCGGGACGCTGAGGCAGGAGGATTGGTGTGAGTTTTGAGACCAGCCTGTGCTACAAAAGTGAGCTCAGGACCAGCCTCAACTGCATAGCGAGACCCTGTCTCAAAAGGACAAAAAAAAAAAAAAAAAAAAAAAAGTATATATTCCTGGCTACTGTAATTATATGCAAAATTAAAAAAAAAAACTGGACATAGTGGCACACACCTATAAATCCCAGCATTGAGGGAGGCTGAGGCAGGATAGCAATAAGCTCAATAGCTGCCTGATCAATATAGCAAGATACTATCTGAAAATAAAAAGAGATGAGTGATGTAACTCCATGGCAAACCACATAGCACCCTTGGGTTCAATCTGGAGTAGTACCAAAAAAGAATATAAAAGCAGTGAAACAGAGATATTATTTTTACAAATGATACAACTGTTTATCTGATAATCAAAAAGGATCCCTTAAAGAAAATAACAAAAATTAGGTACTATAACAAACTATGAACAAAATAGATACAAAAAATAAGTGACATTTAAATATGCAATTGAAACCTAGTTATAAACTAGAATGGAAAAAAGTGCTCTTTAATAAGAACAAGAGCAAATATAAAAAGCCCCAAAATTATTTAAGTAACAAATGTGTAACTGCATAAAAAAGGTAAAACAACCAAGCCAGCACCATGCCACATGCATGTAATCCTGACTCAGGAGGCTAAGGAAGGAGGATCACTGGGCATTCGAGGCCAGCTTGGGCTACATAGTGAGTTAAAGGCCAGCCTGAACTACCATACAGAGTGAGGTCCTATAAAAGGGGAGGGGAGGGGAGGGGAGGGGAAAGGGGAGAGGAGAGGAAAAGAGAGGAGGAGAGGAGAGGGGAGGGGAGGGGAGGGGAGGGGAGGGGAGAAAAGAGAAAAAACAAAGCATGCAAGCAAGCAGGCAAAAGTATATAGGAATACTACTACTGTACTCAGATTTAAAATTTAATTATAAAATGTTTAGTTACTTCTAGTTTTAATATAAAGGTCAAGAAAACTTCAAGAATGCTGTTTAATTTTGTAATTTCTTTTTCACCTCCAGATGCTATCCAGAAGGGCTCCCCTCCCCCCCCCCCCAAAAAAAAAATGAAAAAAGGCATGGAATATTTAGAGATCTGTTAAATGAAGTGATGCACGGGAATGAGGCCTTGACATACCAGTTATCAAAACATTATTTTAAATTCTCTTTAATCATTTATTTACTTATTTGGTACAGGGTCTCACTACACAGTGATCCTCCTGTCTCAGTGTCCCCAGCACAGGGACTACAGGTGTGGCCACCACGCCCAGTTTTACTGGCCAGCTCAGCATAGGGCCAGTATGTTATACAGTATCGGGGACTAAACTCAAACCCAGGACCATGTGCTTGCCAGGCATGCGCTTAGACCGCCAAGCTATCTTTCTGACCTATTAAAACATTTTATAAAAGTATGATGTCAAAGAAAATTTGATTGTAATGCAAAAAAAGATGGACAATTAGGCAGGACAAAATAAAAATCAAGATACAAATCCAAACACTATTAAAGTCTGCATTTAAAACCACTGAGACAAAGTTAAATAACCAAGTATACTGTACTAAGGCAAATGTTTAACCATCTGAAAAAATAAATGTTTCCCTGCGTAACTCTGCTCAACATCCAAAATTCTGACGAACCAAGTATTTAAATTCTACAACATAACCATAAATGAGGGAAACATGAGGTTTAAAAAAAGGTATGTCAGAGTGGAAAAAATTATTTATAAACTAAACAACAAAACATGGTATCCAAGCAGAAACTGATAAATTTGCAACACTAAATTTTGAAGTAGAAGTCCTTAGACACACACACACACACACACACACACACACACACACACACACACACACACTCACACATACAACAAGCGAGGGGGGTAACGCAAAGCAAAAGTCTGGGGAGTAACGTTAGTATTCCTTATCTCTAAATTTTTTACAAAGCAATTAGAAAAATACTAATCACCCGAAAGATGCCACACCTAATCTTAGCCAAAAGGCTGAGAAGCAATAGTCACCTAAAAGAAAATGACATTAAGACATTTTACAGAAAAAAAATAAAAAAGAATCAAAAATACGTAGAATAAAAATGCAATTACAAGTAGTATAAAAATGCAAATTAAAAGTAATATTTTTCACAAAACATACTAATAAAAATCAGTTAAAAATGATTTTGGCAAAGTATTTGGAAATGAAATACTTTGTTGAAAGGAATGTAAATTAGTAAATATAAAGAAATGAAATGTGACTTTTTAAAGAATGTACAAATGTACTAACTCATCAAATCCACTTCAGGAATATAACTTTAATGTCTATTGACATACAGATACTAAATAATATATGCAAAGGTCATCTTATTTTTATTTCAAAAGAAAAAATACATTTACATACCTCATAAGTGACTGATTCAGTTAACTGCACTGTAAGCCTACAAGATAACACTGCAGACAAGATATTCAAGGAAGACTGTTTTTTACTTTTCTTTTATTTACACATTTTATTTTCTTTACTGAGATGCCCTAAAGGCATCGGTTCTCAACCTATGGGTCACAACCCCAATGGAGGTCGAATAACCAAAACACAGGGGTCACCTAAACCCATTCTGAATCATAACTGTAGAAAAATTACAGTTTTGAAGTAGCCACCAAAAGTATTTTTTGGTTTGGGGTCACCGCAACATGTGGGGTCACAGCATTAGAAAGGTTGAGAACCACTGCCTTAAGGGAACCACATTTTTTAGAATTTGTAAAATTCTGTTAGTCATTAAAAGTTAAAAAATTACCCAACTATCTGGCAACAGTTAATGTAAAACATCATAACAATTTTTCCATCCTGGTTAACTCTAATAATCTATTATTTACTTTCCATATTTTAAAATCACTTAAAAATAGATTTCATCACTCATTTTAGATTCCTAGAGATATTTTGTATTAGATATTATTACTTGATTCCACAAATTATCAAGGGTGAAATTTTAAAAACAAAATAATTTGCATTGTGATTTTTTTCTTAATCAATGGCTACTCAGAAGTGTGATTTAAAAGTACAATTGCAAATATATAGAAAGGCTTTTAGCAATATTCAAGATACTATAATTTACCTAATGTGAAATTTCTTTAGACTTGCTTTATAGCTTAAAAGAAGACAATTTCTCGCTGGGCGTGGTGGCGCACGCCTGTAATCCCAGCACTCGGGAGGCTGAGGCAGGAGGATGGAGCGAGTTCAAGACTAGCCTAGGCTACAAAAGTGAGCTCAAGGCCAGCCTGAACTGCATAGTGAGACCCTGTCTCAAAAAGACCAAAAAAAAAAAAAAAAAGACAATTTCTTATGTATAATAAAAGAGCCATTCAAAAACTTGGGTTAATCACTAGGAATTTTTAAAAGTAGTAATGGGGGTTGAACACAGGTCTTTTGCATTGAGGTACATGTCATACATTTTTTAAAGTTAGGATTTCATTATATTGCTAAGTTGAACAGGCTAGGTTTGAACTTGTAGTCTTTCTGCATGAGCTTCCCAGAGTGATGGGATTACAAGATAATATGTCAAATTTTAAGAGTACTTATTCAAAAAGTTCTTTGTTAGCTGGGTGGGCTGGTACATACCTATAATCTCAGCATTGAAGAGGCTGAGGCAGGAGTATTGCTGCAAATTCACTTAGTTCAAGGACAACCTGAACTGCATAGTGAAGCCCTGTGTCAAAAAGACACCCTCCCCCGCAACCCCAGCCAAAAAAAAGTTCCTTTTTTCTAAATCTATACTTCACAGAGCTGTGGAAAAATACAAATGTGCATATCTGTATTTTGTTTGTAGTTCTATCAACCTTAACTTTGTATTTATAGAGGTAATATTATTAGTTACATACATAGCATACATAGAGATTATACATAGTCAGGTCCTGCTAATGAAATGAAATTGGATATTAAGATGGATTTCTACTTTTTTGCTGGTAAATGTATATTTTCTTTGATTTTTTTTATTTCTGAAATCTTTTCATAGAAGGTTTCCTTGGTTCAAGAGCATACTTCTGTACTGTACATGAATTTAAATCCTTTTGAAACACTCTTATATGTGGCTTAACAAACAGCATAGTATTTCATTTAAATAAGAAAAATTTTCAACTACAATATAACAAGCACTTGATTCACACTTTTATCATTCCTCTTCCTGTTTTCTTTTTCTTTTTCTTTTTTTGTTTTGTTTTGCATGGGGGATTTAACTCAGGCTCTTATGCTTGCCAGGCAGGTCAGGTGCTGTGCTGCTGAGCTACATCCCTGGCTCATAATTCCCTTTAATTTGTCTATTTTATAATCATTTTCTAGATTGCCTTGAAATGCTGATTGATTTTTGATAACTTTTTGGAGTTAGCTTCACAAAAGAATCAAGAAAATTATAGACATTTTGTGATGATATCATTGCCCATATTTTGGTTATTTAATCTTATCAAAAGAAATGATAATACAAAAAAAATGGTGGCAATAATCAGTTACTTGAATTTCTTCAAATTTTCTGTGATAAACATTACCTTATACTTTATATATATATAACTTTGATAGTACTGAGAATTGAAGCCAGGGCTTTCATACTGAGCTACATTCTCAGTCCTATTTTATTTTTCACTTTGAGACAAGGTTTCAATAAGTTGCTAAATTGCCCAGCAGGGCTTGAATTGTGAACCTCTTGGCTCAGTAAAACTGCTGAAAATTCATAAAGTCAAATATAACTATTTAGTGAATATAGAATTTAATATTTCATTTTTAATTTTTCCTGGATAAACTCTGCTAAGTTCAAATTTATCATGCCAAAGAAATTCATAGTCACTGGATTTTGCACCTCTTACATATTGTTTATTGTTACAGAATATGTAACTCAAAACTTAAAGGCTTCCAATGTGAGTCATATTATAAATTATATGGTACTGGTTATAGGATAAGAGCAGGTCTTTATACATACTACACTTTTATAAGGTTTTTCTTCTTATACAAACCTTTTATAAGGTTTGTATGATATATACTCTATCATACAAAAGGACAGCCATGGAAACTGGACATAGTGGTACACATCTATAATACCAGCACTCTGAGAATCTGAGGCATAAGGATGATAATTCAAGCTCATCCTAGGAAAATTAGTGATTTACTAAGAACATAAATTAAAAAAACAACCCTAAATATCAGGAAAAAAAACAGCACAGGGGTACATAAAGTCATTTCCCACATTTCTGATATTTCCAACATTTCTTTCCAATATACATTTGGTAATGATAAGTAATGAGTATTAAATAAAGACAATATTCAAATACATAGAATTTCTCACCTCATGTGTGTATTCTCTGGTGCTTTTTTGCCTGTGAAAGACAAGTAAAGGCCTTCCCACACTCTTTACATTCATAGGGTTTCTCACCTGTGTGAATTCTTTGATGTTGAGTAAGATGTGCCCTTTGCCTAAAAGCCTTATTACATTCCTGACATACAAAGGGTTTCTCACCAGTATGAATTCTCTGGTGTTGAATAAGAGTGGAACAATCAATAAAGGACTTTTTACACTCTTTACATTCATATGGTTTCTCACCTGTGTGAATTCTCTGATGTCTACTAAAGTAGGAAACACAAGAAAAGGCCTTTCCACATTCCTTACATTTATATGGTTTCTCACCAGTATGAATTCTTTCATGCTGAATAAGATGTGCTCTCTGTCTAAAGGCCTTCCCACATTCCTGACATTCATAGGGTTTCTCATTAGTATGAGTCCTCTGGTGTTGAACAAAGGTTGAATAACAGAGAAAGGCCTTCTCACAATCTTTACATTCGTAGGGCTTTTCACCAGTGTGAATTTTCTGATGTTTATTCAGGTTTGAAAGCCAAGTAAAAGATTTCCCACATTCCTTACATTCATAGGGTTTCACACCAGTATGAATTCTCTGATGTTGATTAAGAGTTGAGCAGTTATTAAAGACTTTCCCACATACTTGACACTCATAGGGCTTCTCACCTCTGTGAATTCTCTGATGTCTATTACAATCAGAAAAACAAGTAAAAGTCTTCCCACAGTCATAACATTCATAGGGTTTCTCACCAGTGTGAGTTCTCTGATGTCTAGTTAGATGTGCACTTTGTCTAAATGTCTTTTTACATACAGGACATTCATAGGGCTTCTCATTAGTATGTGTTCTTTGATGCTGAAAAAATGTTGAACCAGATATAAATGCTTTTCCACACTGATCACACTGATATGGTTTCTCACCAGTGTGAATTCTTTGGTGTCGAATAAGAGTTGAGCAATTATTAAAAGCTTTCCCACATTCTTTACATTCATAGGGTTTCTCACCAGTGTGAACTCGTTGGTGTCTATTAAAGTCAGAAACACAAGTGAAGCCCTTCCCACATATAGCACATTCATATGGTTTCTCACCACTATGAATTTTTAGATGTCTACTTAGATGTGCACTTTGCCTGAAAGTCTTTTTACATTCCTGACACTCATATGGTTTCTCATTTGTATGGGTTCTCTGATGTTGAGTAAGGGTTGAACAATTATTAAATGCCTTGCCACATTCCTTACATTCAAAAGGCCTTTCACCTGTGTGAATTCTCTGATGTTGAGTAAGAGTTGAACGACTATTAAATGCTTTCCCACATTCTGCACATTCATAAGGTTTTTCACCAGTGTGAATTTTCTGGTGTCTGTTAAAGTCAGAAAGAGAAGCAAAGGCCTTCCAACATTGTGTGCATTTATAGGGTTTCTGATCGGTATGAATTCTCTGATGTCGAGTAAGGTGTGCACTCCGTCTAAAACTCTTACCACATTCCTGACATTCAAAGGGTTTCACACTGGAGTGAGTTCTCCTGTGTTGAATGAGTGTTGAACAGCAGATAAAAGCTTTACCACATTCCTTGCATTCATATGGTTTCTCACCAGTGTGAATTCGATTATGCTGAGTAAGGAGAGCACGCTTTCTAAAGCTTTTTCCACATATCTGACATTCATAGGGTTTGTTATAATTTATTTGATATTGAGTAAGTTGAAAGTCATATGCAAACTGTCTGCCACACTCTTTAAATTCATCACATTTCTTTGCAGGAATACTTTGTTGATGTTCCATATGATTTGCGTAAAATATGAAGGCCTTCTCACGCATTTTATCTAGTTTGTCACTAGTATGCATTGCTATCTGTTGAGTGAGATTTTCATAATTTTTCTGTTCAGAGTGTTCATTTCCAGTTTGGATTATTTCACTTGGAACCAGTGGTATAGGCTGAATTATTTCCTTCGGAACAAGTGATGGAGGCTGAATGAACTCAACTGATAGTTTTTCAAATGGCACACTCACATACTGGAAATATTCCTCTTTAGATTGTTCTTCTTTGCCAAAATGTCCATTACATTTCAAATCAGTTCCAAAATAAGACTCTCCTTCAAGGCAAGAACTTGTGGTTCTGTTCATTATTTCCCATTTTAATGATCCCATTTCCAAAATACCATTCTTTAAAGCTAACTCTTTAGTTTCATACCAAGACAGCAAATCTAAAAGAAAACAAATATATTTTCCTGTTTTAGGAGTAATTAAATGTGTACATTAGAAACAAACAGAAAAACAATACTATTAAGAAGCAAACTGCTTAAATACCTTTCAAATATTGTTATTTATTTTGGGAAAAATAGAATGGCTATACTATACAAAACAGATTTTTTTTTTTTTTTTTTTTTACCAAACAGACTTTAAAGTAACCTATGTTATCAAAAATAATTTTATCACAAGGATAAAAGCATCAGTTCACCTGGAAGACTTAGAAATCAGAAATGCTTATATACATAATAAGAAATACATACAACAGTAATTTAACATAAAGCAAAAAATAAAAAATTCTTCAATCATAATTGGACACTATAACTATCTCTCAATAACATAAAACCAAACCTTCCCTGCATTAAAGAAAATCAATAAATTGAGAAAAATACAAGTGATATTGTTCACTAGCTACAAGTAGTTATTATTTGTAAAACACCATATTAAAAACTGCAGAAGGGGCCCGGCAGGATGGCTCAGTGGTCTAAAGCGCCTGCTTAGGAAAGCTTAGGTGGCTGCAGGGACCGTGGTTCGATCCCCAGCACTATATGCTGCGCCAGCCCTGCCCTCAGGGCAGGCTGAGGCGGCCATAAAATAAATAAGTAAACAAAAGTTCTGAAACATGAAAATAAAATAAAATAAAAAATTCTTTAAAACAAAAAAAAAAAAACCCTGCAGAATATACAGTTTGTTCAAATGCAAATACATCTCAAAATAAGCCACATGGCGGGTCAGTAAACTTAACAGTAAACTCTTAATATAACTGTCAAAATCACAATACTTAATCTTTGACCATGATGAAACTAAATTTGAAATCATTTTTTAAAAAACCTAATAAAACCTCCCTATATCTTGGGCTGGCAAGATGGTTCAGCACTCTAAAGCGCCTGCTTAGGTCAGCTTAGGCAACTGCAGGAACTGTGGTTTGACTACCAGCACCACATGCTGCACCAGCCCCACCCCAGGGCAGGCTGAGCCGGCCATAAAAAAAAAAAAGGAAGAAAGAAAGAAAGAAAAGAAAAGAAAAAAAGATATAAAACCTCCCTATATCTGAAAATGAACTAAACCTTTAGGAAATTTGAGAAGATTTAGAAATGAACTACAATGAAAATATAGCATATAAAAATATGTGCAACTAAGTAAGGTACTTGTAACAGAGAAATTTATACTTTTAAAAGCTAATGGGGAAAAAAAGGGCCTAGGGTTCTACTAAAAAACTCCAGAAAAAAAGAGCAAAATAAACTGGAGCAAAGAAATCATAAAAATCAATAAATTGATACACAATAATAACAGAGCCAAAGTCTATTTCACTGAAAAAGATCAACAAATTTGATACTTTTTAGCCACACAGACCACACATATACACACAAAAGAATATTGTAAGAGTATTTCTACTTATAAATCCTACATAATAAAAATGATTAAAATGATTAATAATCATTACTAAATACTTAAATAAGAAAATACTATGTGAGCCAGGCGTGGTGGCTCACGCCTGTAATCCCAGCACTTGGGAGGCTGAGGCAGGAGGATTGGTGCGAGTTCGAGACCAGCCTGGGCTACAAAAGTGAGCGCAGGACCAGCCTCAACTGCATAGCGAGACCCTGTCTCAAAAAGACAAAAAAAAAAAAAAAAAAAAAGAAAATACTATGTGGGGAAAACCCACTTGGGCCTCCCTTCTCTCCCTCTCTAGGAGAGGAGCTTTCTTTCCTCCAATAAATATATTCTGCTCTTAAAGAAAATACTGTGAAGCCAAATATAGTGGCACGTGTGCATAATTCCATCACTTCAGAAGCTGAGGTAGGAGAATCTCCACAAATTCAAGGCCACCCTGGGCTATATAGTGAGTTTAAGGCCACACTAAAGTACATAGTGAGACCCTGTCTGCAAAGGAAGGAAGGAAAGAAGGAAGGAAGGAAGGAAGGAAGGAAACAGTATGACCTATTTCACAACTATATGTATAATTACAAATGAACTGCGACCTCAGTGTGCCCTGGGGGCAGGGCCAGCATGAGAGGCATGGGGATGGAAGCCTCAGCTCTTGACCTTGCTTGCAGGCGCTTTAATCTGCTGAGCTATTTGGCTGGCCCTATAAATTTTAAAAAGCTGGCCTAAAGATAAAAGTGGCAGAAGTAGCTTTATTGGTAAATTCTACCAAATAAGGAAAAAATATCTTTCAAATATAGAAATGGGTCCTAACTTAATGCAGGATGGTGATATAATGCAATCTATAAATTTTTCCTCTAAAATCCTTTTACATACTAAGTGATAGAATCCAGTATTACATACAAAAAACATACAAGATGACCCACTGGAATTTACCCCCAAATAAGGGGGTATGTTAAAAGAAAAATTATATGAACACTTGGATAAAGGCAAAACATACTCTTAACAATATTCAACACAGTTATAAAATTCTTAGCAACAAAAATATAAGGGGACTTTGTTTTTCATGTAAATGACTTCAGTTAAAAATTTGTAAGAAATATCACATTCTGTTGAAATACTGCCAGACATGGAGACCCATGTCTGTAATCTCACAACTCTAGGAGATGGATAACACATTCAAGACTAGCATGAGCAACTTAGTATAACTTAACAAAACCTGACTCAAAATTAAGATAGATTTGGCAGTACCAATCAGGGTCAAGACCCCAGGGTTTAACATAAAATCTTAAAAGCTTTCTCTTGTGTCAGAGGCAGTAACAAATTATCTTCATTATGGTACTGACTTCATAAGCATACATTAACATCAAAATTGTCAAATGGTACACTTTAATACATCTACTTAATTATGTGTCAACTCTTCAAAATATCTGCTAAAAAAATTATTCAAGCCAGGTATGGTGGCACATGCCTATAATCCCAGCACTTGAGAGGCTGAGGCAGGAGGATCGGTGTGAATTCAAGACCAGCCTAGCCTACAAAAGTGAGCTCGAGACCAGCCTGAACAACATAGCAAGACCTTGTCTTAAAAGACAAAAAAAAAAAAAAAAAAAAAAAATCAACAGGCATGGTCCTGTATGTCTGTAATCCTAGTACTTTGGAGGCTGAGGCAAGAGGATGCCAAGTTCAAGGTCAACCTATTTCACATAGCAAATTCAAAACTAATCTGAATTAAACAGTGCAGATGCTAAGTTGGGGGAAAAATAGGTAGTGTTAAAAATACTGATACTCTCCATGGGCCCGGCGGGATGGCTCAGTGGTCTAAAGCGCCTGCTTGGGAAACCTTGGGCGGCTTCAGGGACCGCGGTTCAATCCCCTGCACCACATGCTGCACCAGCCCTGCCCTCAGGGCAGGCTGAGCCGGCCATAAAAATGAGTGAATAAACAAAGGTTCTGAAACAAGAAAATAAATAAATAAATAAATAAAATTAAAAAAAAAAATACTGATACTCTCCCATTTCTCAAACTATTTCTTCTAAGACTGGCTTTTGAGTGCAGCTTCTTATGTAGTATTTCAAAGAAAAGACAACAGTAGTCTAACTAGTTTGCAGTACCCTGAAATACATTCTGATTGTTCCCTATCCAGTTACTCACCTGGATATGATCCTGCTTTTCCAGCCATCCAAGGTTCCTTCCCTTGTTCCAATAGGGAAATTATAGATGGCTTGGAAATGGCAAGTCCTAGTCAAAGAAATAAGATTAAAAATCCATATATAAATGCTAAAAATCTATTGATTTAGAATCAGTTTAACCTACAACAAATGGAAGATCCTCAGAAAGAAGATAAAAAGAAAAAAATCAGTAACAACCCTGTTATTTGTAGAAATTACAAATGAAAACTAAAACTGGGAGATTATCATAAGAAACAATATGTGTATAAAATATCAAAGTACTTCATGACAAAGTGCTTACTACAAAGGTAAAAGTAGTGGCTTCACAATGTAGAACTTTAGATTACTTTAACCACCTGATCAAAGTTAGTATTATCAGTGAAAAGACATATAGAATTCTTTACTCTTGACATAAGAACTGAAAAAAGCAGATCATTTCTGTGGT
Organism: Myocastor coypus; assembly: GCA_004027025.1. Lineage (NCBI taxonomy): Eukaryota > Metazoa > Chordata > Mammalia > Rodentia > Myocastoridae > Myocastor > Myocastor coypus. The sequence continues at coordinate 36,001 of PVJA010013547.1, forward strand.
AATAATGCCCAAAACATATAGCCGTAAGGTAGTCATTAAAATATCTTAAAAATACAGTCGCAATTTAAAGTGTCAAGGTCAGGACTACCAAAGCAAATTTCCATGATTAGAAGGCTACAGCAACATGTCAAGTAATTACAGTGTGCAATGCTAGATCAGTGTAAGTACAGTATATGGTAATCACTGACATCTAAAAAGTATATAAATAATTACATAAATTTGATCAATGTTACATACATTGTTAACATTCTGAAAATCTGGCTGCATACTGTTCAGTTTTAATACTTAATGTCATTTCAAAACAAAAAAGTGTTTTAAAAACTGGGTTTAAGAGGGCCAGGTACAGTTGTACAAACCTGTAATCTCAGCATTCAGAAGGCTGAGACAGGACTTCTTTGAGCTTGAAGCTAGCTTGGGCTACAGAGTAAATTTAAGGAATTCAAGTTGGAACTACATTGTCTCAAAAAACAGAAAGAAAAGAAAAGGTAAGTTAAGTCCCACCTCAAATGGGATCCAGATAAACTTTTAGGTAAGAGTTTAATAAAGAAATGGAAATATGACTTTATTAATCTAGCATAAGCAGCACAAGGAATAATCAGCCTTCTCAAAAAAAAAAAAAATGAGAGGAAGGATTAAAGTCTAAATACACTCAAGGCTTCACCACAAGTTCATTTTTCTGGGTTTTGGGGTGTTTTTTTTTTTTTAAATATCAGGAATCAAACTCAAGGGCACTTGTGCCACTGAGCTATATGCTTGGCTGTTTCCAACTGTAGTTATACTGAAAAGAAAAATTAAAGGCTCAAGACGTAATCAATGTTTCTGCATATGAAATTCTCTCAACATTAAATACAAAATCTCTAAAGGAAAAAAATACAGAATTTCTGAATTATATCTTTCAAAAACAAAAACACCAGAAGAGGTTTCTTAAATTTTAAGTGAATCAACATTTCCTAAATCTTACACGTTGTTTTGTATGTCCCTCTGTTACTGAACAAGGGTTCTAGAGGGTTTCATTCCAGGCCTTGGTGTCCTGAACAAAGAATTAAACAAGAGAGTGTAGACTTTTTTTTGTTGTTGTTTGTTTGTTTGTACAGGGTCTCCTTACCCGGTTCAGATTTGTAGCGATCCTTTTGTCTCAACCTCCCCAGTGCTGGGGTTACAGGCATGTACCACCACACAGTTTTGCAGTACTACAGCTTTCAGTACTGGGGATCAAACTGAGGAGCTTGTGCTTACCAGGTGGGCACTAAGACTGTCAAACTATCTTCCCAGCCCCTAGAATACAGCCCTATACTAAAAGTACATTCTACAGAACAAGACTGGATGGTGAAAAAGGTTCACAACAGCCTGAGAATAAAGAAAAGGAGTCTTCAGTATCCAAAATACCTAGATTGGCCCCTACCTCATATAAATACAGCATTGGGACAATTGTCCTATGGGAAAACACACTTGGGTTTTTACCAAATGTAAATGAATGATTTGGGACAGTGCCTTTTGATTAGTTATACCCATGTATAAATGAAATGCTAGGAATAGCATCTTGTAATTGATCCCATAAACAACACTGAATTCTGATGAAGGATTAGGAATAGCATCTTTTGGTTGGTCTTGTGAACTATACTCAGGAGGAGCCAGAAGAAGCCTAGAATCTTTTTGGACCTCATGTTCTACTCATGCCTTCCTTTTTAAAACAATATCTTGCTCAACTCATTAGCCATGAATTTTGTGGACACACTGAGCTCATTTTGTTGCCCAGTTTGCCCCAGCCCTAATCTTTTTTTTTTTTTTTTTGCAGGACCAGGGGTTGAACTCAGGACTTTGCACTTGTCAGGCAAGTGCTTATTCTACCAGGCTATCTCCCTAACCCCTGCTAATCTTCTTTACCTCCACCATAATCTAGCTCCTTAACAATCAGGAAGGAAAGTCAATAATAGAAAGCACAGGGGCCACTGTGAAGGTGAACAAAAGAATAGCAAAGGGTGTGACAATGGCATACTATTATGCCAAAACCAGCTCAAACTAGTCTTTTGGAACAGAAAGCAGAAATCTGCCTAGCAGTATAACCTAAAAATACAGTAAATGTTTACATTTAAAAAAATTATTACAGTAAAAGATACTGTTTATAATTCTCAAAATATTCTCCCTTATATCAAATGCATGAATTTCCAAGAGACATTTTTTGCATTACAGGAAATAGATGAACTTACCCAGTGATGTGAAAGTGTTGTAGTTCTCCAACATCACATCTCTGTATAAATTTCTTTGAGAAGGGTCCAACCCTTCCCACTCTTCTTTAGAGAATTCTATAGCCACATCCTCAAACATCACTAATCCCTGAAAAGAAAATCCCATGCAACATATATATCAGTAAAGAAAATATATTTCCCATGAACAATAAGAACATTTTAAAAGTCTTTCCTGGAAGGCACTGTATTCTATAATAAGCAATAGGGTAGAACTAGCACCTTACAAGACAACAGGAAAACATACAAATTACTAAACACATATTGTTGAACAATCCCATGTTGTAGAGTAGATAAAACATGTTATGGAGTAGTAATCTTGGGAAACTTCTATTATAAAACTCACTGGGAAGCAATATAAAGTGAACAATCAAAATCAGAAAGGAACAGTTCTCTTATTATGTTTTTTTTTTTTTTAATGGCCGGCTCAGCCTGCCCTGGGGGTGGGGCTGGTGCAGCATGTGGTGCTGGGGATTGAACTGCGATTCCTGTGGTTGCTTAAGCTTTCCTACGCAGCTGCTTTAGACTGCTGAAGCATCTCACTGGCCCCAGTTCTCTTATTATCTTGAACATAAGAGCTAATTCAGCAGGCCTGGAGCTGTAAGTTCACACTCCCTGAATGTTCCATAGAAAGAACTGGCTTTTCAGCAGCTTTGGGGAAATAATCTGAAGCCTTGAATACTTTGCCTAATAAGAGCATTTTTATATGTTAGACCTTAGGGTATACCAGCATGACCTCTAGGGAACTGGAGATAGAACAGCTAAGGTCAGCAGTGGGCACTGCATGTACCATTAATAAAAACCCTGGACATAGCCAGGCATAGTGGCACATGACTGTAATTCCAGCACTCTGGGAGGCTGAGTCAGGAGAACAGCCAAATTTGAGCCTACCTTGGCCAATTTAGCAAGACCTTGCCTTAATATGAAAAAATAAAATATGGGCTCAGGATATAGCTTAGCCTAAAGGTCCTGTGTTTAATCTCTATCAAATCAGAGGCTTTACAGATAGACACTGACAGGAACAGACATTTACTCTAGGCAGAGCTTTTCCTTATAGAGATTGATGTAAATGGTCAAAAACAACACCATGACTCAAATAGAAGAAAATGTACCAATTCTGACACTGTGCTATACTTCTTCAGACCAAAAAACAACAAATTTATATCTGACAGAGTCCAACAAAGTGCAGAGAGCCCAAATAAAATGGATTTACTGAAGCAGGAGATAGAGAAAGTCAGGCAGATAGAGCACATGTCCTGAATAGCTAAACTGAAATAAACTAAGTCAGGGCTTGAATTAGTTAACTTATCAGAAGGCCAGAATAATTAACACAAACCAAATGATTGTCATAGTATAAATGAACTGCAAGGGACAAAGAGCAGATCCCTACACAATTGGGAAAAGCCCTGGAAAAAGTAAAATGCAAACAATTTTCAGGACTTCAAAGGCCTACAACCTGCAGCCAGGAACATTGCTGCTTTCTGTCACATTCGCCTATATAAAAAACTGTATAAAAAGTCAACAGATATGCAACCCTTGCCCAACAAGTGGAGAGTTTTCCTTTTATTCTATTAAACAAACACTTGGTCATTTCCCACTGTTTTGGGGCACTGTTTTGTGGGCTTCAAACTTAGTTCCCCCAAAATGAGGACACATCACAACACAGGAGAGAGCTAAATACATTATCATGCTGATTATCATCCTCAAAGTAATGGTTTAAAGGAGAATTGGTATAGAACAGTGATACATCCACTGAAAGAAGGGCAGCCTATGTGCCTTCATGGGTATGTGCTCATGCTGAAGAAAGCCAAGGCAGAGTCCTTGCTAGATAGGTTCCTTCACCTCCCTTGAGAACAGGGGAGGAGGCTCTTGGAGAGAATGCTGATACAGATGAAAAAAGCTTCCCACATCACCTCAACTTTTTTTTTTTTTTTTTCCCCAACTGACACAGAGGTCCTGGAACCAGAAGCACTACTCCACATGATAAGGGCAGAGATGATCCTGAAAGAAGAAACTCTTAACTTTGTCTTTAAACCTTATGTCAAACTTTTGAAGGTCTTGAGGCATGGGTAGTATTTGCACACTGTTTGGCAAAATGACAGTGAATGCAAGCATATTCTCTAGTGGTCAAGATAGCTTCTGTTTCTATACTTAAACCTTTCTGGGCTGGCAAGATGGTTCAGCGGTCTAAAGCGCTTGCTCAGGAAAGCTTAGGCAACCACAGGGATTGTGGTTTGATTTCCGGCACCGCATGCTATACCAGCCCCACCCCCAGGACAGGCAATAATAATAATAATAATAATAATAATAATAATAATAATAATAATAATAATAATAAATTATATTAATTAATAATAATAATTATTATTATTATTATTTTGATGCCAGCGATTTAGCTGAACCTGATTTCTAAAGGCAAAAAAATCTGAGTCAAAACCAATGTCAAACAGAAAGAAGGAGGTATAGCAACTGATAGTTAAGGAATAAAGATGTGGGTTATCCCTGAGGGAAATCATGTATACCCATGATTGTAGCTATCCATGAGGGAAAACAGTATTACAACTGGTGCCTTGAGAGAGGCTGACAGCAAGAGAATGAAATTGTCTCTTAGCACAGTCATAGCAGATACTAAGATACTTTGGTTCACAAATGCTTCTGTTTGAGAACAGTTCACAAACAGAAGTGTTTGGCAAAGATTTGTTTCTGTTTGCGGTATCTGCATTGAGTTTTAAACCACATCATGGCCATCTTCCCCACAGGAATGTAAATATGATCATTTTCCAAGAATTGTGGAATCAATTAAATTTATAAACTGAGGTACCATCGTACTTTACATCAGAGAATATCTCAGGAATCAGTAATACCCTCCATCTGTCTTAGGTCCTTTCTCTGTTACTGAGATAGTTACTGTTATAAAGTGGAAGCATATTTCAGAGAAAAACAAATTATGAAAGTAGTTACCTCACCTTGAACATGGTTTTTTGATTCATAATAGGCATGTTTCCCTGCTCCACAAGTTGCTCCTGGAAAAATACAGAATTAGAGAAGAAAAAATATAATTAGAAAATATTAGTTCTGTCTCAATGTTAATTAGACCTGCTATCCATGCCCTCTGCCATTTTATATAAAAGGTCAAAAGGCCCACATTTTTCTTGGCCATTTTTCCATAGAGCCACCAAAAAACTCATCATGAGGGAATTCCTATTCCTCATGACGCTTTCTCAGGTATGTCACCTTCACATGGGGTCTCTTCCAGCCCTAAAATTCTACCCAAGTGGCAGAGCACTCAGCTTGCATTGCCAAAACCTTGGGTTTCATCCTCAACACAAAATATAAACTAAAAAATAAAATTCTAGCCCAAAGCCAGAGTGTGGCTCATGATTCATCATTATTACCTGTTACTTTTACCTGAATGCTGGGATTATAGGTGTGTGTTACCACGCCTACCAAGTTTTTCCTAGTTTTGACATTACTTTTGATAATGTAATATCATTCTCCAATGATATTACCTGCTGTTGCTAATACTACTTATGTTCAGTCAGCCAGTAATACAGCCACTCCTGTTGACTTATGGTCTGTTTATATGGTGTACGTTTTTCCATCTATTTGCTTTTGACTTTTGCCTTTGAACCTAAACTATGTTTCTTAAACTTAAACAATGATTAGAAAAAAATTTTTTTTCTTCATTTTGTGTATTTGATACAGGATCTCACTACGCAGATCAGACTCATGGTGATCCTCCTGTTTTCAGCCTCCCTAGTGCTGGGATTACAGGTGTGCACCACCACACCCTGACACTGTCTTGGCTCAGTGCATCCCAGGGGTGGGGCCAGCAGGGCATGTGAGATCAATAATCAAAACTTTGTCACTGCCCTTGCCAAAGTAGGCGCTTAGTCAATTGAGCTATCTCACCAGCGTTGAAATATTTATTTTATTTTTGTATTTTTAAATTCATTTTAAATGAGAAAAAGATAAGATAGCAATGTAACAGTTTCAAAACAAGTTAGTAGAATGGTTACAACATAGTGTTATCTTCATAGTAGTTATTCAGAGGACAAGATGTAGACCTGACATCTAAACAATATTAGTGCAAACTTTTATTCTCAATGAACTAAGAGAAAATAGCTGGGTATCTACCCACTCTTGTGTATGTGTGTGTGTGTGTGTGTACACAGATATATATACTTTTTTTCTTTTTAAAGTTTCTAATACTAGGAGAAAATATCATACCATATCTTATAAGTAGATTGCTATTCAGAGATACAATATGAATCATAAACCAAAAAGTATAATTAAACAATATCCAGAAAATTAAATACTAATTAAAATTAAATTAAAGGGGCTAGCAGGATGGCTCAATAGACTTAACTGCCTGCTTAGTCAAGCTTAGGTAACCGCTGGGACTGTGGTTTGATCCCTGGCACCTCATGCTGCGCCAGTACCACTACCAGTGCAGGTTGAGCCAGTCATAATAAAATAAATTAATTAAATTAAATATTTCAAAATGGCATTCCAAAACTCAAATCACGAGTCCAACTTAGAGGCCAGAATGTTGTGTATCATATGTACGAATCTATAATCAATTCAGAGTACTCGCATAGTATTTGAATTGGCTAATATATACAAAGATATCAACTAAGAAAAAGTTTCCATGGTAGTAAAGAATTACTAAGAATAAAACAACATAAATACTGGAATGGCAAATACATGAGCAGAACCTCTAACAGTTTGGGGATAGGATATCATACAAAGTTCTAGTATGTCATGTACATGGACAATGTCCATGGTGCTCACTGGTGGCCAGGTGTCACTTGAGTGACTGAGCTACTGCTATTTCCTTAATATTACCCTGTAGACCCAGACAGAATCATGACCCATAGGGTGCAGGAGAAGTCCATTTGTAGAATATGCTGGGTGGCCATATTCTGCTGCTGTATACAAAAGAATAGTTGAAAGACTGCTTTTGTAAAATTCTTTTTCTTCTGTGCTTAATTGCTTGCTCACACACTGGGCCTGGCTACTGGGTCGAATGAGTTTTCAGTGGGCCCAGTGAGGTCGACCTCACACACTGGTCCTGGTTGATGGGTTCAATGAGTTTGTCTGTTGCTGTTGTTGTTGTTTATTTTTTATCCAATCTGGTAATCTCTGCTTTTTGGGTGTGATATCTAGACCATATACATGTAGTGAAATTATTGTTGAGTAAATTTAATTTGATCTTCTCCTATTTATTTTCTATGTCTCTTTTTGTTCTACTTGTGCCTCCATACTGCATTTCTGTCTTAATTTTTTAGTTTGCCTCTTTATGTCCTCTCATAATTTACCAGATGATTTGTTTTTGTTTTTTTGTACTGGGGATTGAACTCAGGACTTTGTGCTTGTCAGGCAGGCACTTACGTTGCTGAGCTATATCCCTGGCCCCAGATATTTATTTTTCATCAACAATATTGTAAAGTCATTTCTTCATTAGTTAGTTGCTGTAGGGCAGGGAATAGCAAACTATGTATAGCTCATGGGTCAAATATGGTCTGGTATTTGCTTTTTTTTTTCCGTGTGTGTGTGTGTGTGTGTGTGTGTGTGTGTGTGTGTGTGTGTGTGTACATGCGTGTATTTGTTTTACATGGCCCAAAAGCTAATTGTTTTGTTTTGTTCTGCCTATATTTTGAAAAACATTTCAGATTGGGTGAAAAGGATAAAAAAAAAAAGAATAACATTTCATGACACATGAAACTTATGTGAAATTCATACTCCATGATTTATAGAGTTGTATTATATAATACAACCATGCTAATCCATTTATACTCTGAGCATTCCCAGAGTTGAGTAATTGTGATAAAAATGTTGTGGCCCACAAATCCTACAGAGAAAGCTAACAAAATCAATAAAGCATAACAATTTAATTAAAAATGATCAATTTATTGAAAACAAGAAAGAAAAAAGAAGAAACAGATAGATGACTGATGCACAAAAGTACATTTAAACCTAGCTATATAAATAATTTCACTGGCAAATGATCTAAACATTCAAACTGCAGTAAATTAAATAATGCCCCACCCAAAATACTATGTCCTAATTCCTGCAACTTGAAAGTTTTGCATTTATGGTAACAGATAATACAGATATGATTAAGGATCTTGACAAGATGATATTTTCTGGGAGCCAGAAGAATACAAGAGATACAGATACTCAGAGGAGGAGGCCATAAAAAGATTGAGCAGAGAGATAGATGAAGATGTTAGCTTTAATAAACACATAAAAAAAGGCAAGCATGGTTGTCCATGCCTATAAGTTTAGTACTTAGGAGGATGAGGCAAGAGAACCACCATTAGTTTGAGGCCAGCCTAGGCTACACAATGATTTCAAGGCCAGCCTGAACTACAACTACAAAGCAAGACCTTCTCTCAAAAGCCAAAAAAGCAAACAAACAAAAATTTTAACATTTCTGGCCCTTAGAGAAATTTTTTTAAAAAATGCACACTGAGATTCTATATTTACTCCAGACAGAATGGCTATTATCAAGACATAACAAATGCTAGTAATAACAAATGCTAGCAAGACTGTTGAAGAAAAAGAACCCTTCTATATCGTTGGTGGGAATGTAAGCTAGAACAATCACTATGGAAATCAATATGGAGATTCTTTAAAAAAACTGGAAGTAGCAATTCCATTTGACCCAGCAGGTCCCCCCTAATACTATCTTCCCAAAAGAGTTAAAGATATCATATTATAATGATACATATATGCCCATGTTTAAGCTGGGCAATTCATAATAGCTAAATCTTGGAAGCAGCCTGAATGTCCATCAGCAGGTGAATAACAAAAATGTGTTATCTATACAAAATGAAGTATTGCCAAAAAGAAGGATAAATTTGAGTAATTTGTATCAAAAAGGACGTACTTTGAGACTATGTTTGTTTTGGCCTTTTTGAGACAGGGTTTCAATATGTAGTTCAGGCTGGCTTTGGACTCACTTTGTACATCAGGTGGGCCTTGAATTCACAGTGATCCTTGCACCTCAGTCTTCCAAGTGCTGAGAATGAGATCATAATGTTAAGTGACATGCTTCAATACTACATGGCTTCTCTCATATGAGAATCCCAAAAGAGCAAAATAAAAGATACATAATTGGAAACAGGGGCTTTTTCAACATGGAAAGGGGACCACTAAAAAGGAAGGAGAGGGAGAGGAGAGGAAGAGGATGAAAAACAATTAAAATATAGTATGTACATGTAGCAACTTACAATGAATGTAAGCATGTAATGTGAAAGTACTAATTTTTTCAAAAGAGTGAAAAAATGAAGATGCAGGACCTAAGATTAGAGTGATAAAAATAACAATATAGAAACAAAACAGAAAGATCAGAGTGACACAAGTCAAGCCTGGTTTGACACATCTATACACCCAATATTCTAGAAAGCTGAGGTAACAGGGTTATCAACTTAAAAATCAGTCTGAGCAACTTAGGCAACTCAGGAATCCCTGCCTCAATTAAACAAATGGAAAAAAAAAAAAGAGTAGGAGAATAGGGTTGGTGATATATATAGCATACTATGGAGAACATAACGAACAATGTGCACTTGCAGAACATAAAGTTCAATCACTTGTATCACCAATGAATGAATGGAGTGAATGACACAGCCAAAAGCCAGCAAACCAGGAGTCATGCAAAGTTGGAAAATGACATGGAGTGAATTCCCCCTTGGTGCTTCCCAGAGGCATTACAATCCTGTCAATGCTCTGGTTTGGCCCAGTGAAATAGAACTTTTCTATAGTTTAGAAAGAATAAATTGCCATTATCTTAAGTCACTAAGTTATGGTAGTCTTTTAACTGTAACCATTTGGAAACTAACACACAAAATAAAACATAAATATCAAATTGGATTTCTTTTTTTTAAAGAATTTTTTTATTTTATTTATTTTTTTTTTTTCTTGTTTCAGAACCCTTGTTTGCTTATTCACTCATTTTCATGGCCGGCTCAGCCCACCCCGAGGGCAGGGCTGGCACAGCATGTGGTGCTGGAGATTTAACTGCGGTCCCTGAAGCCACCCAAGCTTCCCCAAGCAGGTGCTTTAGACCACTGAGCCATCCTGCCAGCCCCCCAAATTGGATTTCTAAAAACTCTGTTACCTACAAAACGATTCAGTAGGATAAAAGTAAAAGTACAGGGGAAAAAAAAAAAAACCTGACTTGCTGACAGTAATCAAAAGATTACTTCAAGGGGCCAGGCTTGGTGGCAAATGCCTGTATTTCTAGATCTCAGGAAGACTGCCATGAATTCGAAACCAGCCTGGACTACATGTGTAGCCAGCCTGAACTACATAGTGAGTCTCTGTCTCAAAAAACAAAATAAAGTAAAAAACCAGAAAGCAGTGCCTCGAAATTCATGAAACAAAGACTACTACACTGCGAGGACAAATCCACTGAGATTTCAGTATAGTTATTTCAATAATTAACAGAAAATAAAAATATCAAACACTTGAACATGACTATCAGCCAACCTGTCCCAGCTGACATTTAAAGGTCACTCTACTACCAAATAGAATACGCATTCGTTTCGTATGCATACAGAACAGTTATCTAGGTAGGCAATATTCTGCATACTAACCAAGTTTCACAGAATGTAAAACAACTATAAATCATACAAAGTATATTCTCTAGGGACCAGCAAGATAGCTCAGCAGTCTAAAGCACCTGCTTAGGCAAGCTTAGATAGCCACAGGGCACCATGGCTCCATCTCCCACACCACATGCTGCACTGGCCCCATCCTCAGGGAGGGCTGAGCCAGAAAAAAAAAAAAAAAAAAAGGTCACAGAGGAATTAAATTAAAAGTCAATAATACCCCTCTATATTTGGAAACTAAATAAAGTGTGCTTCTAATGAGCCCATAGGTGAAAAATTATTCTAAAGCAGTTCAGTGAGTAAGAAAATAAAAACATGGCACTTCAAAATCAGTACCTAGGGCCCAGTGGGATGGCTCAGCGGTCTAAAGCGCCTGCTCAGGAAAACTTGGGCTGCTGCAGGGACCGCGGTTCAATCCCTGGCACCACATGCTGCGCCAGCCCTGCTCTCGGGACGGGCTGTGCCAGCCATAAAAATGAGTGAATAAACAAATAAAGGTTCTGAAACAAGAAAAAAAAATTTTAAAAAAATCAGTACCTAAATCAATACTTAGGGGAAAATATAGTTTCCAAGGCTTATACTGGCCAGGTATGACGTACAAGTCTGTAATTACAGTACTATGGAAGCTGAGACAGGTGGATCACCACAAGTTGAAGACCAACCTGGATGATACAGTAAAGTCAAAGCCAGCCTGAGCTACATATGGAGACCCTGTCTCAAAAATAAAAAACTAAAACCTAAATGTTTACATTACAAAAGAGAATGCTAAAATTGATAGCTTTAGCTTTCCCCATAAAAACTTATGGAAGAAAAGTAAGCATAATCACAAAATGGAAAAACAGACACTGAAGCTATAATCAATAAAACAGGAAAAAAAATTAAAGAAAAATATATTAAATCTAGGGCCAGCCAGATAGCTCAGTAGATTAAATGCCTGCTTAGGCAGGCACAGGGACCGGGGTTCAATCCCTGGAGTGCTGCGTAAGCCCTACCCTCAGAGCCCCCTGAAAGGGTGATTGAAACCTGGAAGATAGCTCAGTAGAATAAGTGCTTGCCTGGCAAGTACAAGGTCCTGAGCTCAATCCCCAGTACCACAAGAGAGAGAGAGAGAGAAAGAGAGAGAGAGAGAGAGAGAGAGAGAGAGAGAGAGAGAGAGAGAGAGAGAGCTTGCCTGTAATCCTAGCACTTAGGAGGCTGAAAACAAGAGGATCTTATTTGTAGGATCACTACAAGTCCGATCTGTGTAGTGATTGTAGTATAAGGTCTGTAGACCTTGTACTAAATACAGTATATATAATCTATTTTTTAAAACTTAATGAAACTGACAAGCTTCTCTCAGACAGGAAAACAAAGATACAAGTTACCATAAATTTATTTTTTCTTATTCTTTTTTTCTCTTTCCTTTTCTTTCTTTCATGGTCCTAGGAATTGATCTCAGGGACTGAATGCTAGGCAAACAATTTACCACTAAGCTACAAACCCAGCCCTAAACTTTAAAAGTTGGATAAAACTGTCAAACTTCTACAAAAATACAAATTATCAAAGGTTTCTTAAGGAAAGGTTCATTTCTTTAACACTTCCCATTAATCAAACTCCAGGCCGAGGTGGCTTTGGTATTTTACCAAATATTTAAAGAAATAATTCCAATTCTGAAACAAACACTTCCAAAAATGATAATACTTCATAAGTCATTCAGTGACTCAGCACTATCCTGATACCAAAGTCAATAAGCCGGTTCCAGCCCAGACCCAAATCGCACCGCTGGGAACTGAGCCTGCGCACCCGCCCCGGGTAAGCTCCCTGCGCCCCTCTGCCCCGCCTCTGCGTTCCCGCCACTAACTTCCTGTTCCAGCCCAGACCCAAATCGCACCGCTGGGAGCTGAGCCCGCGCGCCGGCTGGGTCAGGATACTTGGCCTGCCTTCCCTTTCCCCGCCCGCCCCCCCCCTTTTTTTTTGAACCCCTCCAGCCTAAGCTCCAGCACTGAACCCATCAAATAGCCCGTTTGGCAACCGAGCCTACCAGGACTACTCAATCCCAAAGCTCCACCTCCACCTACAGACCACATCCGCCAGGATTCACAAAAGCTAGCAGCCAGAACCCGAACACAAGAGTCAGGAACCTCTGTAGAAGAACCACCTTGGAATCTCCAGACCAAACGCCCACAGACACAGCATAACACCACCAAAGTGCAGAGGTCGCTTCCATACAAAATGATAACAAGGAATAGGAGGCAATCTCAGGACCCGTGCCCACCCAAACCAAATACAGAAGACACTATCATGGAAGAAAATGAGAATTATACAGATGAAACCTCTGAATTGGTAGCATCTGAGGCAGACATACAAGTGCAGAAACTTATAGAGCAACTGAGATCAGAGATAACATCTGAAGTAAAAAAAGAAATACATGAAGTGGAAAAACGGCTGGAGAAACGTAT
>PVJA010013548.1:0-49239 GCA_004027025.1 Myocastor coypus
TATACAGAATGTAATACTATTTAGCTCTCAAAAAGTAAAGAAATCCTTTCATTTGATAACAGATGAAATTAGAGAATATTATACCAGTGAAATAAGCCAAACCACAAATACTACACATTCTCACTTAAACGTGTAGTGTAAAACAATTCAACTCATTGAACCAAAGAATAAGATGGAAATTGTCAGTCAGCCTTTCATAACTATAACAAATACTTGAGCTGATCAATTTATAGACAACAATTTATTTTAGCTTACAGTTTCATAGATTTCATCCCATGCTAAGTTGGTACCATTGCTTCTGAGAATTTGGCAAGGTAACAAACTATAGAGCAAGTCTGGGGCAGAGCAAAACCACTCATCTTATGACTATGAAGTAAGAGGTAGGAAACAGTCACTCACAGTCTCTTTAAAGGGCACGCCCCCAGTGACCTAAAGACTTCCTCTAGGTCCTGCCTTGTAAAGTTTCTGCAGCTTCCAAGTAAGACCTCCCAGAGAACCAAGCCCTCAAAACACAAGCATAAGGGAAGCATTAAAATTCAAATAATAACAATAATGATAGTTTTTGAAGAGTTTCCCATTGCTCAGGCATTTGGTGGACAGTGCTGGTAGTAAACAAACACTGGATGACAAGCATAGTCCCATGCTCTTGGGGCTTGTACCTTACATTCCTTGAGAGCTACCCAAATCCCAATGCTTGATCTTTTGTTCCCAGGGAGTTTGATTCTAAATAAGACATGTGAGATTGTAGTGGGTACTGTCATTTGTTAAATGATAGCTAACTTAGTAAATTAGTCCTTGAAAGTTGATTTTTGGTATTGTATTTATCTATTATTTTTGAATTTTAAAGAAATATTTCTGAAATGAATACACAGCATAACCCAGTATTATTATGGAATATTGGACTATGCATACAACTACTTTACCTTAGCTCAATGAGAGGAAATATTTATGCCATTAGTGTTCAGAAAAGTTATCATGTCTGCATCTTGTACTCTGAACAACTACTATGAAGACAACAATATTCATTGTAATAATTATTGTGGATGTCTTATTAATGTGTCTTATTGTTATTTCTTACTAAAAGTAATAAAATTATATAAAAATAATAGATTACACATTATAAATAATTATTTACAGACTTAAATGAATATAGCAATAAAAACTGTCTATAATAAAAATGGAAAAGAACTTGCAAATCAGTCACATAATAGTTTACTCTGTGCCAAAATCAAGAAACTTATATTCATATAATTAGAATTTTCAAAATAGAAATACATAGGTAATAAATATTTAAAGACTTAAAGTTTCTGAATTTAGTTGAAATTATACTACCACATTTCCAAGTAAAATGAACCTTTTTGCACAAGAAATGTCAATAAAATCATATCAAAATACACAAAAATGAAATTGTCCAAAACTAGTTGTAAAGAAAAAAATCATTAAAGCATATGCAAAAAAAATTAACTATGGAAGAACAAAATTGAACAGCATCTTATTCCACATTTCAAGAGTAAAACAAAAGAATAAGTGGGTAAGAAACTACATTAATTAATTCAAAGGACTGAAAGAAAAAAATCTCTCCTCACTGAATTTTATATTTAGCAAACATACCGCTGAAAGCTGAAAGCAAACTATCTTCTAGTTATAAAAATTCAAAATATTCGAATACCTCCAAACACAGCATATAGAAAATAACAAAGACCATAATCCAGAAGACAGAAGAAGTTGCTGTGTAGTCCTGGATAAAGGATGAAGAGCTTTCAAAATGGTAGTTACACATGACTATGCAAAATATATTAGAAGATTTATACAAACAATATCAATCTTCTCAGGCTATATACATATTTTTTCATATGTGTGTGTGTGTGTGTGTGTGTGTGTGTATGCGTGTGTGTGTGTGTGTAAAAGACAAGAAAGAAGTAATATAAAGTCAATGAAAAATGGAAATATACTTTTTAGAGTTTCTAATACTAGGAGAAAATATCATACCATGTCTTCTAAGTAGGTTGCAAGTCAAAGACACAGTATAAATCTTAAAATAATATTCAGAAAATTAATCAAATATTAATTTAAAATTACATTAAATATTTGAAAACAATATTCCAAAATTAAAATTAAATTGTGAGTGCAACTAAGAGGCCAGAATGTTGTGTATCATATGTGTGAATCTGTGATCAGTTCCGAATACATGCATAGTATTCGAACAGGTTAATATATAAAATAAAATCAACTAAGAAAAAGTTTTCATGATAGTGAAGAATTACTAAGAATAAAACATAATATAAATACTAAAATGGTAAATACATGACCAGCACTTCTAATGATTTTAGTTCAAGTTACTGCACAAAGTTCTAGTTTGTTGTGGACGCGGACAGTGTCCATGATGCATACTGGTGTCCAGGTATTACCTCTGGGACTGAGCTACTTCTATTTCCTTGATATCCACCCTATAGACTCAGACAGAATCATGACCCATAGGGTGTAGGAGAAGTCCATTTGTGGAGTATGCTGATGGACATATTTTGCTGCTATTTACAAATGAATAATTGAAAGACTGCTTTTGTATACCTATTTTTCTTTTGTGGTTAACTGTTTGCCCAGTTTGTGGGTTCTTTCTATTCTCATTCACAGAGCTGTGGTCATTTTGATCCCTTTCTAGAATGTCTTTTAGTAGTTTGTGTAGGGTTGGCTTTGTCCTCATGAAATTCTTTAGTTGCTCTTTGCCACAGAAGTATTTCACTTCGCCATCAAACTTGAGAGCTTTTCAGGAAATGGCAGTCTGGGTTAGAATTTGCTTTCCTGCAAAACTTGTAGTACTTTTCTCCATGCTCTTCTTGACTTGATGGTTTGTTAAGAGAAATCCACCATTATTCTGATGGGTTTTCCTTTAAAAGTGATCTGTTTCTTTTCTCTTGCAGCTTTTAGTACACTGTTCCTATGATGAATTTCTGGGATCTTGATTATTATATGTGTCTGGATGTGGTTTTAATTGGTTTGGTCTTTAGAGTTCAGTAAGCTTCAGTTATCTTGATGTCAGATTACTTCCCCATATTTTGGAAAGCCTTTTTTTTTTTGGTCTGCCTGTCGATGCCATTGGAGCATATGATGGGTGAGGCTTGTAAAGCTGGGGATCTAACCCAGGTACCCTGCACTTGACTGCATTTACCTGGGTAGATGCACAAACAACTGTGCCAGTCTGCATGTCCCGTATTTCTCCATATTTGGGAAGTTTTTTTGCTAATACTTCTGTCCATATTCTTCATATAACATTTGCAGTGACTCCTTCTTGCTCACTGATGTCTATTAATCTTATTTTGTTGACCTTTGCATCATCTTCCAGATATTATTTTTTTGTCCATCCTAGCTGCAATGGTGTCTTCAAGGTCTGAAAGTCTATTTTCACTTTCATTGAGTTTTTCCACCCTTGTGATTAAGGCTTTAATTTCCTGTATCGCACTTTGAATCTGCTTCATGCATTCTATTTCTTTCCTATACTGCTCTTTAAAGGATTCCATCATTTTTCTATTCTCTATTTTTTATCAGTGTCTTCTTTAGAAGCACTTAGTACTTCTTTCATTATAGTTATCATTTCTTTTTTTACTTCAAAAATTATTTCTGATCTGATTTCCTCCATACCTTTCTGTAGTTGTTTCTTTACTGTAGACACTATTATTTCAGAGATTTCAGGCGTGTGATTTCCAATTTCTTCTATGCTATTGTCTGCTGCGTTTGTTCTGGGTGAGTTAAGGCCCTGGGACTGCATTTTACTCCTTCTCTTTGTCATTTTGTGTGGCACTGTCTTCTGACCTTTAGTGTAGAGCTTTGTCATAATTATTACCCTTAGTATCAGGTCTGGATCTGTCAAGTTCAAACTCGTCTGGCAGCTGTGCTTCACTTCTTCCTGCTGTAGCCCCTGGAGGTGAAACTGTTGTGCCACTCTGGGAAGATGTTCTGCTCCTGGATCAGCTGAGTGGGTCTTGTCTCTAGCCTCTTTGCAGGTAGTTCTGCTGCAGGAATCCACACTAGGCCTGTCTGATGAAGGAAGTTCTACTCATCCCAGGCCTGGGCTGTGGCTCAAATGAGGATCAGTCAGGTCCTGGGCAGTCTCACTCACATACTGGGCCTGGGTGCTGGCTCGAATGAAGATCTGGTGGGCCCTGGGCATTTTTTTTTTTTTTTTGTATTTTCATGCAGGGTCTACACAATCTTCAATGTCTCCCTACATAGATCGGACTAGTGATCTTCCTGTGTTCAGTTTCCCAAGAACTGGGATTACAGTCATGTGCCACCACACCCAGTTTCAATCCTTGTCTCAGTGCGCCCTGGAAGTGGGGCTGGCACAGCATGCTGAGGATTGAACCCAGGCCACTGTGCTCTGCCTAAGCAGGAGATAAACTGTCGAGCTATTTGTTTAGCCCCTAAAATATATTTTTTGGAATATGCTGTTTCTGAGACTAGAGAATGGACCATCATCTCGTGTCTTATCCTTTCTTTTTTCAAGTTAGTCATTAGTGAATGGTTTGATAAATGTAAACTCATTTACATTGTGGAATTAACAAACACTTGCTCTTGATAACACAATTCTTTATGGGTTTTCAGGGGATAGTTTCATGACAATGAGGAGCTAGAATGAGGCTGAGTTTTATTCCTCCTTCTGGGATAGCAATGGTGGCTTGGGAAGACTTGAGAGAACAGATCTGAAGGGAGAAATGGCCTCAATGTGTTGGCAGAAATGCTGTCCAGAGGTACGATCTACATATGCAGTATGTAGAAGAGGTAGGACTTGAGGTATGGGATAGTGGCGATAGATACTAATTTGACAAGTGAAGCTGTGAAATCTAGCATTTTGGATCCTGACTTAATCCTTACCTGGAGGAGGGGGGCAAGTACATGACCGTAAACTTTACAAGAAAACAAATCAACCTCTCTACTTGTGTTGGAGAATGAGAATGAATGCATTAGTTTAAGTGATTTTTTGCTATTCTTCATGTTGTGAACAATTTTGATATTTAAACTTACTTAAAAGTAATAAATAAGATGTAAAATGCTCAGAAAGGCTGCTGTTATTTTCAAAATGGTTTCTTTGATCATTGTTTCAGTGGAATTTTAGATGAGGGCAGGAACTGTTTGGCATTTGTGCCTCTTGCTTTTGTGCATGCATCCATTTCTTTTAATGTTCAACTCAATTGGCAATTTCTCCTAAGGTTTATCCAATTCTTAGAGCATAAAAGAATTTGACAATTTTGAGACTGGAATAATCCTCACAGGTACATTATTTATTATTTGAACATATATTCAACTTAATCATTTGTAAACGCACAGGGCAGGATTTTGATTCATTTTTGCCTCATAGGGCCAGACACTCATGCTTTAGCATCATAGATCCTCATAAAAGTTTGGCTGAATGAGCTAACTTTGTTTTCTTTTCCAAACCCTGTAATGAGAGATATTATGATGCAATCCTTTTTCATTTGGCTATGATTATAAGAAGGAGCCACAAAAAAATTCTTCTACAAACCTCACCATTAGATGCAGAAGTGCCAGCGTAAAATGTCTAAAACCAAATCAGGAAAGGACATTATGTATTGATGTCAGGAATCCACAAGTTCTTTGGTTTCAAATACTTTCCACTGTTTTTTCCCTTTTATTAAATGAAATCTTTTCATGTTTTAGCCCTAGGAGAGATTAAGCAGATTCAATCTAATTATACAACCTACTGGCAAAAGCAATCTAAATGTGAAACACTCTGCTGGTTGTATTCCACAGTTGCCATTGGAAACAGGGACAAGCTTGGAAAACTGCAAAGTCAAGTCTGAGCCTTGGCATTATACTGCTTTGAGAGAAGGCATTTCCCAGGTCTGTTTTTTCTTTCCTCCACTCTTTGTATGCATGCTGCATGTACCCTGTACAGTTGATTTCTTCAAAGAACTAAAAATGAGTGTATCAAGGTGGAAGCATTACAGTCGTTAAAAAACGAATAAAGGCTGTCAAAGTTACACAGAGCAACTAACAAGCAAAACCCAACTTGCATTATCAGAGCTTAATATTTGATATGTTCTGTAGATAGATAAAGCATCTATCTGATGATGATACAAAATATCAGTTGTTACAAATTTAAAAAAAAAAAAAAACTCCCAAGTCCCTATATCCACGGAACCTATTCTGGTTAACAATTCAGCCTTATAAACTATAGCCATTAGCTGCACATTTTGTTTCTTAACCATAGCAACATGCTATATTCAGATACAGCAGAGCCATTCTACTATTTCCAAAATAAGCTTTTTAATTATTTTTGTTCACTTTAGGTTAAAAGATGAAGCTGTATTTTCTTTCTAAAAATATTTTTTGAGATTATTTTGAGTTATAGAGTGGATTTGCATGACAGCTCCAAAAGATTTTAAAAGTGGAAAAGGGGATGCTGGCATTGCTGTACAGAATACTAAAGTGCACAAGCCAGTTTCCCCAAAATGAGAGCACTCAGGCATGAAAAGACAACCAGTGCGACCCGTTTCTTTTCCCACTTCTCTGCAGACTCCCACATGCATTGTCTGATCAAAAGCCTTTATAGCTGATGGACAGGTATGGCAAATCCCCTGCCGTACAACTCTTTGTAACAAAAGCTGAGCTATGTGTTAACCTCTCCATACCCAGGCATTAATTTAAACAGCTTGGACTGTTTTCCTGAGCTACTAACCTCACAGCAAGCCTTATACTACTGTGCTCTGTAAGTTACAGGCTGACAAGAGTTCTTCCCTTTTTATGGCTGAGAGTGCTGAGGTCCTAGCAAGTCTCTTTGAGGTAGGTTCCACCAAAGGGATTACTTGAATAGACTTTCTACTTTACATAGAACTTGAAATCATTAAAAATTTGGTTTCTACATTGATTTCAAGTCTTACACTTATACGATTAGCCTCTTCCCAGGACCTCTCATTTGGGATCCCTGTGCTTTCCAGCTGTGGGAATTAGCTCTGACTACTTCTATTCATTCATTTATTTCTTTGTCCAGGTATCTCTTTCCAGCTGTACTCAACAAATATGTTGTTGATCACGTATCAGTCACTATACATAGTGCTATGAATACAGCGGTATGAAAAGTAGGCACAGACCTGTTGTCATGGAATCTATAGTTTATTGAGGTTAGGGAATATTAAGCAATTAGCCATTCCCACTACATTTCATAGGAAAGGTGCAAAGTGCTGTGAAAGTGTACACTAGATTGAGGAATGGACAGAAAGTTATTTTATTTATTTATTTATTTATTTAACATATAGTACAGAATTTCAAAACCAGAAAAATTTAGCAATGGTTATATTACATATTTTCATCATCGGATCAGTTTAGATTAATGGATATCAGTGTATAAGACTGATCAAACCATTAAACATTAACACTTTCAATAAACGTTACATTTTTTTTTAACAGTTGACACACTGCACATTGTCCTCACAATAGTTATACAGAGCACAGTGTGTGGGCATGACACACCTTCTTATTGATGCTGCTAAGAAGAGAAAAAAAAAAAGAAAAAAATTCTTCTCTTTGAATTTAGAGGAATTCTTCTCTCTAAATTAAGAGGAAGCAGATGCATACACAGTCCAATGTTCCACAATTGCAGTGGGCCACCAGTGAAACTTGTAATGTTGGAGGCTATTGAATCTAAGCCTCCTAAAGCTCATCTCACCAATCTAGCTCTGCGTTTCATGCCTTGTAATTAAATTTTTTTTGCTGGGTGATGAAGGGCAAGTCAAAGCAAGACCTGTATAACAAAACATTCATCTTTTGTATCTTCCAAGGTCAAATCCCCTCAGTATTAACTTTGGAACCATATGTAGTTCTTTGTAGAACTGTTGTCAGTGTCAGCCTTCGGGACAAGTCAGGGCCATTGCTTGGCCAGTTTGCTTTCTGTGAAAGCCTGAGAGGATGTTTTTCTCTGGGTGTCTCTCTTTAGATACACTATAGTTCATTTATCCCTTTCCTCTGAGGTCCCATAATATCCTTGACCAGAAAATTTGAGACACCTCTGAGTTATAGGATATTATAGCACAGGTTCTTTTATGTACTGAGTCCTTACTGACCTTGAAGGGCTAGGGCCAAAATATTGTCTATCCTCATAGCCCTTCCTTTTCTCCAATTTTTGGTCTGTTAACTTACATTCTCAACCCTCCAGCAGAAAAGCTTCGCGATACTATTACTCTATGACATAGGTAATTGAGCTTATCATCACTGGCTTTCTGAATATCAAACTTGTTTGACTTAGCTTGGAATTGATATTTTCTGACAATCATTGATATTCTAATAACTCTCCATAGAATGTGATATAAGCAGTTACACAATTTTTACACAGATATTTGGAAATCCAAGGAAATAAAAAATTGTAGCCTGTCGAGCCTATGGTAGTTGGCCCAGTCCCTTACTTTCAACTAATACTCTTGAGAGAGAGTATAACAGTAACTGAGTTTACATTGGGAGCAATACACATCAAAAAGACACAAGTGACATGCCAGACAGAAAGTTTTTCTCCCAGAATAATTTTAACTTGTCTGATCTGTGATTGGGAGAAAGAGTTGGAGTTATAAGCAAAAGCAATTATGAAAAGATCACAGAATGAGAATGAATAATGTGGCAGAATGATCTGGAGCAGCTTAGCATATGATATGGTAAAGATTCTGATCAGGGATTAAGAAGTGATTAAAGACTTTAATGTATGATATAGTGAAATACAATTTTTTTTTTGGTAGTGCTGGGGTTTGGACTCAGGGTCCTGCACTCTCTAGGCAGGTGCTTGTTCTACTGAGTTAGCCCCCCAGCCCTGGCAGTGAAATATTTTGACTCATTACCTTTAAGGAACACCATGATTGCTAATCAAGAGACAGATTACAGCACGGGTAGGAGTAAGATGAGCAATAATAGTTTTGGTGCAGAGGAAGGTGAGCATTGTGGGCTCCAGATTTTCCAAGGTAGATAGATCCTTTGGGCACTAGCAGTGCACTCTGTATGGTAGATGGAGGTGAAGATTCTGGGACTTCAGAGACTTCAAATTGGTGTAGTCACATATAAGAACGGTGTGATCATGATGAGCACACCTGTTGGGAGGAAAACAGCCACAGAAAGTCAATACTCTTGGTGTTGATTTATGATTAGGTGCTGTGCTGCTTCCTTATTTTTAGGAAAAAAGAATTGTACACTTACTAAAATATTTCATATTATTGTGACTGGCTACTGAAACTTTAATGTAAAAAAGAGATAATTATTTTTCTAGTTCTTTGTTTATTTTCTGCAGTAATAGCAAACTGATATTTTTTCAAGAATACTCAAAGACAGGAGACAGACAGATACCCTGGCAGTCTAAGCACCCGCTTGGCCAATGCAAGAACCTTAGTATTGCATGTCATGCCAGTCTCATGCTGAGTCAGCCATCAAAACCAGATGTGGTGGTACATGCCTGTAATCCCAGTGCTGGGGAGGCTGAGGCAGGAGGATAACTGCAGGTCGAAACTATGTAGTGAGACACTGTCCCAAATAAATAAATAAATAAATAAATAAATATTTTTAAAAAAGAATATTCAAAGGCAATTAAAACTATTGTATGAAAAAAGAAAAAATATTGCATTCTGTCAAGAGGCAAATAATGCTGTCATTATTGCTAATGCTATGTTTGATTATTGGCTAAAGGTTAAGCTTGCCAGATTTTTCTATTATAAATATATATTCTTATTTCCTTAGCTCTTAAGGAATATGTGGGTGTGATACTTTGAGATTTATGTGTATAATTGTCTCTCATATGATCACAAATAAGTGTTTTAGTAACAGAGGATATTTGCTTGAATTGATTTATAACTAATAGGTTTCTATTTCTATGATTTGTTCTCCATTAGTTGGCATTCACTGAAGAAGATTCACCTCTTCCTGTTCTCTTACACCTTTTTGAAAAATCACAGAAAGACTCTTTCTCCCTACCAGTCTTGGTGAAGAGCATGGTGTTCCAGAATCTGATCACAGATCCCTAAGCCAAGCAACCTTGTGCCTTATGGTAGGCACAGAACAGGCCTTCAGTCCTTGAATTGTTCCTTCAGCAGTTATCCTTTCAACTTTCTATCTTCCTTCCTTCCTTCCTTCCTTCCTTCCTTCCTTCCTTCCTTCCTTCCTTCCTTCCTTTCTTTCTTTATTTCTCTCTCTCTTTCTTTCTTTCTTTCTTTCTTTCTTTCTTTCTTTCTTTCTTTTTTTCTTTCTGTCTAAATTGAACCAGAGTCAGTTCTTCATATTTACAACACAAATTGTCCTTATTAATTAAATTAGGAAAATTACTTTCCAGAAGTCAATTCCTATCTATGAAATCACTAACAGTATTTGGAAGCATGAGTTTCTTTGTACTATATTTATCTTTTTGTGTCAAGTATTAAGCTATCACTAAAGCTTATCTAATCTGTAAATAATTTTGACTTTCTTAAATTGTTACTGTTTTTCTAGTGAAATATTTGATTTTTTCATTTTTAGAGTAGGAAATAAAACTTTCTTGGACAGTCTCATAAATACTCATTGAAAATGTGTTTTGCATTAAGGATTAGGACTATAAATGAGAAAAGCAATATTTAGCTTCTGGTTAAGTAGAAAACAAACATTTAATCATGTAATTATGTTAGAAAGATGATGCATTTCAATGAGTCTCAGATACTCTGATGCATGTTATTTCATCAGAAGCTTCCAGCAGAAACTTTTCATACAGCTGTGTCATGATTTTTCCTGGCTGTGAAGTTTGCAGTTATATGATGCTTTTTCATTTCAGAAATATTATAATATTGAAAAATATGGATCTGGAAACTACTCCAGTAAGTACTTTAATGAGGAAGTTGGGAAAGGCATTACAATGATTATGAATGTAGACATGAAAATGAAAGAAATATTTCTGATGGAAGTCAGATCTAGTTTCAGAATTGAAGGATAAACAGGAATTTGTGAGGAAAGTGAGAAAAAGAATTCTGGGCAGAAATTACTCTTAATGATATTTTCTTCATCTTTGAAATTGAAGATCTGGAGACTGCTTCTGTATTAGTTTTTTTTAGCAGCCATTTTTTTTTTTCAAGGAGTTTTTATTATGAAAGATTTTGAGTATAATACCTAAAGAAATAAATTATTTGGTGATTGGGGGCAATTTAGTTCTATATCTTACCTTCTCCATCAGAGGACTACCAGGACCATGGTCTGAAAAGCCCCTGGAAGAGATGGGGCCAATATCCCATCTACCTCTAATGGTATAGAATGTAGTGCACCAAGTTCATTTAGACAGTTTCTGAAGCTCAAATCATATTTGGAAGGATATGCAGCTGGTAAATGATAATGGTGGACTTCTGTACCAGAAATTTTTATTCCAAAGCCCATAATTTTTACCATAGTAAGTCCACAGTCCTATTACTATGGGAATAGGGAATATGGGAATATATTCTAAGGTCATTGAGGAAGAAACCCACTTCATTTATTTGTGCATGTGTAGTGGTCACATGTGTCCATGCACATCTGGAGGTTTTTTTTGAGGTTATGGGCAAATTGATTTATGAGGGAAAAAAAACTCCTGTCTTAGAGAGGAACAGGATGGGGGTTATGAGCGAGTTGTCCCATAGATTATTTATCTATTACTATATAATGATAAATAGTGCTATGACTATAGCCAATAATGATTTTACACATCTCATAACTTTGTGATTTGGGACTTTAGGTAAGTGGTTGAGAGAAGCTTTTGCTCCATAAGGCAGCAACTGGGAGTCACTCAGTATTACATAACTTGTGGGTAAAACTTTAATAATGTCCTGGGTCCTTAGCAAGTATGGCTGAAATGTTATACACTGTTGAGTAGTTCTGTTAAGAGAGGACTTTCTCATTAGTATTTGCATCAGTGAATGACATTGTTCATTCCCCATGAGAGAGGAGAAAGAAAGAGACAGCTTAACTTTAGGAACACAGGATGGAAAGAGAAATGAAATAACTGAGATGGAAACAGTTTGGGGTCAAATATAGACAGGTGCTAGGACTTGAAGGTGAGGAGACAGTGGAGGTGACTTCAGGCATTAGACTGATAAATTATAGATTTTGGAGTAGTTACGAGGAAAAGTAAAAGTAAACTGAATGTGAAATGTAGCAAGAAAGTCAGAGCCGGGCGTGGTGGCGCACGCCTGTAATTCCAGCACTCGGGAGGCTGAGGCAGGAGGATCGGTGTGAGTTCGAGACCAGCCTGGGCTACAAAAGTGAGCTCAAGGCCAGCCTGAACTGCATACTGAGACCCTGTCTCAAAAAGACAAAAAAAAAAAAAAAAAAAAAAAAAAAAAAAAAAAGAAAGTCAGAAAGAGCTCTTGAGGACAAAAGAAGACAATAGAACTTTATCTCATGGACAGAGGAGAAAAGGAAGATGATAAAGAATACAGAGGAACCAGTGGACGGAAAGAACAAAATAAGTGGACTAAGCAATTGTTTGCTCTATTTGGTGGGTTCTTTCCAGTCTCTTTCATGGAGTTGTGATCATTTTGATCCCTTTCTAGAATATCTTTTAGTAGTCTGTGTAGGGCCGAGTTTGTCATGGTGAAATTCTTTTAGCTGCTCTTTCTCATGAAGCTGATCTGTAAATGCTTTCTTCTTCATTTTTATTTTACACATTTTTATTATTCTATTCATAATTATTGATTTTCAATGAAGTTAATGAGAAAGAAAAAACAAACAAATCTGCAGCCAACGGAACAAAGGCTCTGGAAGTAGGACCATGAAAAAAGTAAAAGGACATGACAGAGCTGAGATTAATAAAAAATACAGAAGACCACAATTATTATATTTCAATTTTGTCATTATGGTTTAGATTGCTATTATCATTATTGCTTTTTGTTTGTTTGTTTTTGTGGAGGGTATCTGTAATTGAACTTGGGACTTCGCACTTAACAGGCAGGTACTGCGCCACTGGGCTACATCCCTCGCCCTATTATTTCAAATCGCCAGTTGGTGAGCTCGGGTCCCCCTCAGAGACATCCTTACTTTAATGAGAAGAATAAGTATTATAGGTATAACAGTTCATTTTATTTTGCATTAAAATTTTATGATATTTAGCAATCCTCCTTCTTCTAATTTTTAAAAATACTATCTTTTCCAAAGTATGTTGCTGTTACTCCTTCTTGCTTCCAGTACTAACTTACATTTCTTTCTCCATATTCAGTACTATCTACTCCAGTGACTTCTCTCCTTTTGAGAAGAAGCAGTTTCGTGTGTGTTCTGTGTGGAAAACATCATTTACTTTTATACTGAGCTGCATACAACTTTATTTCTTTCAATTCATTTCTAAGCTTCTCACAAAAGAAGTCTACATATTTTCAATTTATTTGTTAGCTACTTAAAGATCTAAAGCAGGAAAAGAAGAAAAATTATATCCCGCAGAGTGGGAGACACAACAACTCTTACTACACTGCAGCCAAAGATGAGTATTGTGGAGCTGTTTATCAATAGTCTCAGAATCCTATAACTCAGAGGTGTCCCAAATTTTCTGGTCACGGAGATTATGGAACCTCAGAGGAAAGGGATGAATGAACTCTAGTGCGTCTAAGGAGAGTCACCCAGAGAAAAACATTTTTTCAGGCTTTCACAGAAAGCAAAATGGCCAAGCAATGGCCGTGACTCGTCCCAAAGGCTGACACTAACAACAGTTCTACAAAGTACTGTCTATGGTCCCAAACTTAATCCTGAGGGGATTTAACCCTGGAAGATACAAAAAAAATGTTTTGTTATACAGGTCTTGCTTCAACTTGCCCTTGACCACCCAGCAAGAAAAAGAAAAAAAAATGCTTAATTACAATGCATGAAACACAGAACTAGATTGGTGAGATGAGCTGTAGGAGGCTTAGATTCAATAGCCTCTAACATTGCAAGCTTCACTGGTGGCCCACTGCAGTTGCAGAACATTTGACTGTGTATGTATCTGCTTCCCCTTAGTCCAAAGAGAAGTATATTCTTTTCCTTTTTAAAATTTTTTTCTAAGCAACATCAATAGGGAGGTGGATCATGCCCATACACTGTACTCTGTAGATTGTGAGGACAATATGCAACATGTCAACTTTCAAAAAAAGAAAGGGGAAAAGAATTAAAAAAAAAAGAAAAGAAAAGTAATGTTGATTTAAAAGGGTTAATGTTTAATTGTTTGATCAATCTTATATACCTATATGTATTAATCTAAAATGATCTGATGATGAAAATATGTAATATAACCATTGTTAAACTTAAACAATAAAAATATTAAATTTTAAAAAAAAAGAGTCTCAGAACTATTGATAAACTCAGAGGTAAAGGATTGGGTTAATATAGTAGCTTTGTAAAGGTTTATAGGAATTCTATTCCAAAGAAAGTGAAAAAGATACCACAATCATGGAGGGGAACAACATAGTGTATCTGCTATTGTGGAAAGTAAAACAATAGATGAAAAAAATAAAACACACAGAAAGGAAGAAATAGAAAAGGGAGATGTGCTTATGTTTTATATGTGCAAGTGTCTGTGTGTATGCTTTTGGATACAGTTATATGTTATAAGAAAGTAATAATAGTTTTTGAAATTTTGTACAGCTTTTAAAATAAGTTATAATTACTTAAACCAAAGAGTTTTTATAAGAAATCATGTATTACTTAATTTTTTAACAATCAGTTTAAGCTCTAACCTGTTTGTCTGGGAAGTGGGTGAGAACGCAGTAGCAATGCTAATCGAAACCCTTTCATCTCTTTAGAGTTATCCAGGAATGCAGAAGTTGTATGTGATGGTTGAAAAGTGAGGCAGGATGTTGAATCTCCAGTCTATTGTGGGTGGTGCTCATAGCACAAGCACCCACGGACCCTTGAGATCCAGCAGTTCTGTTTCAGTTGATGTCTAGAGAAAAACTCTATGGATTTCCCACCTACCATTGGCTTTTGTTCAGGAGAAGGATGTAAATTTTCTGAAGCTGTCTTTCCAGCTTGTTTAAAGGCCGTTAATTCTCCATTCTCCAAACAGACAAAGACTCACATGAAAATCCTGAAATTCCAGAACAGCAAGCATAATATCTCTGATGAGTATTGACTTTCACAAAACATTACCTTTGCATATTGTTTTCTTAATGCCTTAAAAATATTCCAGCCATTGAAGCCAGACAGTTGAGTCTCACTGGGGCTTGAGGATGGGTCAAGAACTATAATTAGACTCTGATTGTTTTCAAGTAGCCTCAGTGCCGGACACAGATGCAAGAAGGCAGAGTCAATGCAGAGATACAACTTGGTTCTGCCTCCCTGGTAGCAAGCACACCTAATCATAGGCATCTTGGCAGACCCTGGAGCTTTCTACCAGACTAAAGTGACCTCGTTGTCTTTTGTATTACCAGCTCCATCAGCATCCACAAACAAGGCATTTCCTTGGAAGGCCATACTTCCCCTTCTCTAGGAAGCCATGTGAAATAGCCAGAAACATTTGGGTTACAGAACTTGAAACTGATACTTGCCAAGTTGGGGATATATCTTTTCAGCATTTTCAATTTAAATCTACTCCGGAGCTTTCTGTGGGCAGTTTCTGGCAGTGATGGCCACACTAAGGGAAGTATATTAAAAAGTGCCTATATACCTTCTTGAAAAGATAGGAGGGAAAATACAAGAAGAAAAACATGTTAGCATAACATTAACTTCTGCCAAACATATGTAGTTATCTTTTATTTTGTACAGGGAACAAATGAAAATGTGTGCATGAAAATGTTCTAACAAATGAGCTGAGGATCTTGGATGTATTTGATTTCTATTTTTCAAACTAGAGTTTTAAGTGAGTTCTATGGCAGAGACGCAGCTTCCATTTAGAGTTTGGATTTTTAGAATCTTTTTTTTTTTTTTTTTAGTCCCCTGTTTTAGGAATTGATCTCACATAATGAATAAGACCTTATCTTACTCAGAGACTAAGTTTTGCTCACTATAATAGAAACAGCGCTAAGAAAACATAACTAACATACACCAACTAACTTAAACTATACAGTAGGATTTGGATACAATTGTTTCTCAATTAATATCTTGTGTTTTCTTTGAAAATAGAACAATATGACTGTTGAGAGTTCTGTAGCAACTTTTCACTGGGACATATAAGAAAATAATCAAGAGATAATGGTTGCAAAAATCCAAATATTTATCTATAGGCAAAATAATTATTTTAGGCTATTTTTTCTAAGTAACATACTTTTATCATTGATAATATATTAACACTGCGTTTTACATGAAAAGATGGCTTACTATTCTCAATAAGTCTCAGACTTTGAGGTTTTCTTATGATGGCATGACAATGATTTTCTACTGAGGAAGACATGCTTCTCAATAGCTGCTGTGGTTAACAGAAGTGACACAACAATCTGCTGAGCCAACCAGAATCTCATTTTTCTACTTTATGTATAACTCCATAAGGGAAGGGCAGGAAGAATGGAAAAAGAAGTAAATGTGTAAAAAACATAGTGATTGATAATTGCAATATTGCTTTTAGTATATTTGAACATATCTGTAATAAAATCACAAGTCAAGGGCAGCCAGATAGCTCAAGAGACTAAAGCGCCTGCTGAGGCAGAGTGCAGCAGCTGGTGTTCCATCCCAGGCATAACGTCCTGGCCCTGCCCCCAGGGCATGCTGAGCCCGGCGATTGCGATTGGGTGTGGTGGCATGCACCTGTAATTTCAGTGCTTGGGAGGCTGAAAACAGGAGAGTCACTATGAGTCGGATCTACTTAGTGAGATCCTGTAAACTCTATAGATCCTGTAGACCCTGTCCTAAATACAGTAAAAAATAAAATAACACAAAATCACAAGTCAAAAAAGTTTCATATCATTGAAAAACTTATGGTAAGAAATCTCTGTGAAGAAATTTGTATTGATGAACAAAGATTCCCTAACAAAAGTTAAAATTTTCTAGGAAAAAAGGCATAACTCAATAAACTTTGAGAATTCTTGATATTCCCATAACTATTAAAAACATGAAGTGGTAGTTAAAATGTCTTGGGTAGATAGCTCAGTAGAATAAGTGCTTACCTGGCAAGCGCAAGGACCTAAGTTCAATTCCCAGTTCTGCAAAATATAAATAAATAAACAGAAATAAACAAAAGAAAACACTAGCCAACTATATAATCAACAGACCATTTCTACATGAGTTCTACAAAACCTTTATGGGGAAGCACTTTAAAACTTTTCTGGAAACCATGAAAAGAAAGATTATATTTAATTCATTTTATGAGGCTAGAGAACTCTGAAACTGAAGTTAGACTATAATAAAAGAAAATTTTATAGCAACCTCATTCAAAGATAAGTATTTTTAAAATTCCAAACAAAATATTAGCAATTAGTGGTCTAAAGCACTGATGAGCGAAGCTTAGGCAACTGCAGGGACCACAGTTTAGTCCTTGGCACTACATGCTGAGCCAGCCCCACCCCCACAGCAGGCAAGCTGAGCTGGTCATAACGTAAATAGAGTTTTTTTTTTTTTTTTTAAAGAAATTTAACCTTTATTTTTTTTAAAAAAAATATTAGCGAACAGAACCTAGATAAGTACAAAATAAAGTAAAAAAAAAAATATACAAAAACATTTTCAACAGTGTATGTCTTCTTAAGTAACCTCTACTGAAAAAGTGAGCTCCTATAGTTTCTAATCTATCTGGGCCATCCAGAATCTTATTCTATAGGAATCCCTCAATACGTCTCTGGGTTTTCTCTACTTCCAACTTTACTAGTGAAGTCTCTGCCTGAATGAGGCTTTGTGCTCACCATGTTCCTGGAATTGTTCATGCCTATGAGCAGGCCAACATCCAACAAAGAAGGGACTCATGTCTGGAATTTTGTTTTCATCTAATCCATCCCCTTCACAGCTCTTCATTTCCTCTGCTTTTGAGTACTCAGTTTAGTGAGTAGATAGGATTTTCCCAGGGCCTTATTTGTATGGACCCGTGTTGCTTTCAAGTATATAGTTATGCTAAACAATGCTATTCTGAATATTTAGCACCTGTTTTGTGATTCACTTGGAGGGGACCTCACTTGGAACAGAATTTCTGAGTGACACCATGTGTGTATGTTCAACTTTCATATTATAAAATGATTTTACAAATTGTTGACTAATTTACATTCTCATTGGCAGAATGTCATAATTTTTATGGTTTAGAGTTTAGCTATTCTGATACATGTAGTGAGAACTCATTGTATTTTTAATTTGCTTTTTTTTCTTTCTTTTTGCTCGGTAATAAAGTTAAGAAACTTTTATTGTTTAGTTTGGACATCTCTTTCTTAAACTTTCTGTATAAGTCTTGTACATTTTCTACTGCATCTATCTTTCTTTGGTATTGTTTAGCAGAAGTTTTTAATGTAATCTTGATATGAGCTCATCGTCAGATTTATATTTTCATTTATTTTATGACTTGCATTTTTGCCTCTTTGATTTATTTACTTTTTATTATTACATATTAGCAGTATATAATGCTTGCATTCCTTGTGTGGAATACATATTTTAATTCTTTTTTTAAATACATTTCTTGACATTGTATTCATTTTAATGAGAAAAAAGATAAAATAGGTATAAAACAGTTTCAAAACAGGTTAGTAAGATTGTTACAATAATTAATACAATGCATTTTGTTGTCTTCATAGTAGTTATTCAGAGAACAAGATGCAGAGCTGATATCTTGTCTAAACAAACTTTTATTCTCAATGACTAAAAGAAAGTAGCTGTATATCTATCCTCTCTTGTGTGTGTGTGTATATATATATATATATATATATATGTATATATATATTTCTTTTCTTTTTAAAGTTACTAATATTAGGAGGAAATATTATACATCTTATAAGTAGATTATAAGCCAAATACACAGTATGAATCATAAAATAAAAATTATAATTAAATGATATCAGAAAATTTATTAAATTTTAATTTAAAATTAAATTAAATATTTCAAAACAATATTCTAAAATTCAAATCAAATCGCGAGCCCAATATAGAGGCCAGAATGTTGTGTATCATATGAACAATTCTGTAATGAATTTAAAGTACTCGCATAGCATTTGAATAGGTTAATATGTACAAAAATATCAACTAAGAAAAAGCTTCCATGAGAGTCATACTTTCTTTTTTAAATCCCCTTTTTCTCTCTTTCTTCCCTTATCCTGCTATCTTTTGATTTTCATCACAGAGGAGAGGATATATCTCCCTACATCCGATTATCCATTCTTTATTTTGCTCTTTATAATTTGGATTTCTCAATGGGAGAAACCACATAGTATTTAAATTTATGTGTCTAATTTTTTTCACTTAACATTATAATTTCAACATGCATCCATCTTCCTACAAATGACTCAAGTTTATTTTTCTTTATGGCAGAACAATAGGGCATACTTGAGAACTTTCTGAAATGCTGGTTTGGTGGTCATGAATTTCTTTAAATGTTACTTATTAAAATTATTTTGTTTCTCAAGCCATTTTGATATCTGGTTTTGCAGGATATATCCATCTAGGTTGAGAAGTGTTCCTTTTAGGTCTTAAAACACAGCACTTCAAGTTCATCAAGCCATTAAAATTTTTGTTTAGAAGTCTTCTGTAATTCTAATGGGTTTATTTTATATGTGACTTTTCTTCTTTTTTTCTCATTGCTTTTAAGATTTTGTTCTCATGTTGGGCTTATGGCATTTTGACTGTGATGTGATGTGGAAAGATTTTTTTTTTCTCTTAATGGCTATTTGATGTTCTTTATGCCTCATTTATCTGTATGATAACTTATTTTCTCTTATTGCTATTATTTCTGTAAATAAGTTCTCAAGGCCATTTGTGCCATCTTCTGATTTTTCATAGATTCTGATCAAGTGAGGCTTCCTCTTCTTTGCATCATCTAGGAGGTGTCTGATCTATTTTTCCAATTTTCTTGTCATTTTAAAGATTTCCATCAGTTACAGACAACATCCTGTCTTCTCCTTCTGACACTCCTCATACTAGTCACTTTTACTGCCCATACTTTCAGTAGAATTTTTTATTTCCTGAATTTCTACTTAGAGCCTATTTATACACTCGATACTTTCTTTGCTGGTCATTTATGTTTTGTTACATTTTGTTTAGGACTGCTAACTTGTTAGTACTCTCTTCTTCAGCCTTGATGATCATTTCATTTATATTCCCCAATATTGTTTATTTATGTTTTTCTGTGAATTCCTCAAAGGAAGTATTCTCCTTTATCCCCCCCTAATATCAATATCATTTTGAATAATTTGATTGCTCATTGGATCAGCTTGGAGGAGTTGGGAGCTTTTTAAGGCATGTTTTTTAACTTGTTTCTCACATTGCTAGTGTGTAAGAGTGTGTGTGTGTGTGTGTGTGTGTGTGTGTGTGTTGATTGTAGAGGAAAACTTCATTGCTCATAAGGAGACCTCTTTAGTTAATATCTACTTTTCTGTGGTACCTTCTGAGTAGGGCTATTGACTTTTACCTCACTCCTAGGACCCAACCCTCTCTGTTTACTTGGGATGAGTCTTGCAGCATATTTGACCCATTATGCATTTCTTCCGCAATAGGCCACAATATTGTTAATGACCCCAGGGTAATCTAGACATTGGTATCCCAAGAAAACCAGGAAATGGCAACAATTATGTCAACTTAATTAAAGTAAGAAGATCAGCATCTATTGTAGCATTAAATGCAAACTAAACATTGGGAAAACCCAAAGACCAATGATGTATCACTGTTTGTTTGTTTGTTTTTTTCTTAACCATAGGGAAAGACATATTATTATAGTATAAACATTAAGACAAACCAATTGTTGACCTATCACTGACCTGTACTAAATATCTACTAAATGGAATGACCTATAGAATGGTATTCAAGAGCAATAATATAAAGTTAATCAGCCATCTAGAAATTCACAAAACTGAGTAGTTATACTAGTAAAGGTAGAGGTAGTGGTGAGCTGAAGAATAAGAAAAGCAAACTTTCAAAAAGTAGTCAACAGGATAAGAGATGATGGAGAACAAAATAAGGATCAAGTAGACGTTAATAGTGTTAGGGCTGATGGCGCAGGCCTATAATCCCAGAACTTGGGAAGCTAAGGCAGGAGATTGCTGTGAGTTTAAGGCTGGCCTGGACTACTTAGCAAAATCCTACCACACAAAAGAAAAACAGGCAAACAAGCAAAAACCCCAAAACCAAAATAGTTTTAGAAAACAGTTGCAAAAAAACTAGGAAACAACAAAAGGAAAAAGAATAAAAGACAAATAGGGAGACAGGAAATAAAGGAAAGATAAGAAGGAAGACAAAAATAGAAGAGGAAGAGAAAAGAAAAAGGAAGGGAGGAACAAGCTCCTCCTCCAAAATCCAATGAAGGAAAGATAAGAATAAGATAAAATAGAAAAAAAATCAATGAAAGATTGAAACAAAGAAAAAATTCCTCTGATTTTGAATGAAAGAATGGGTTCTTTCCAGGACCTGCCATGGGTTCCAGGCAATCACAATTTTTTAAATAAAGTTGCATAAAATACTTACTTTATTGAGTTCTTTTGAATTTGATGCATCTCTCCAGCATATTATAATTGAGCCATTAAACTTGTGGCTTCATCAGCATTAACTGGTTCATTTTCATGATGTGGTTGATTAATCCGCCCTTTCGGCCGAGGTTCAAGAATCAGCTTTTTTGAGAAGTATGCAAGTGCCTTCTGAATGTTTACAAAAGCATTATTCATTCTGCGCACTTTTTCATCATTCACAATGTTTACCCTCTTAAGATTAGTGCTAACTGGTTTTGCTCTGTTTTTGGACTTAAACTTTTTTTGGCGGGCTATGTGAAATACATTCTTGGGCTTCTGCCCTCTTAATTTATTCTTGGCCATTGTCTTTGATATCCGCGAGCAGATGCTCAAGCTCCAGGAGACGATGTCTGGAAGCCCGCAGCCCAGGAAGTTCTGGAAGGCCAGGCAATCACAATTTTCTCTGCCTAGTTTTAGAGTCCATGGGTTTATTGTGGTGTCCCCCTCATCAAGGGTTCTCTCTCTCTCTCTCTCTCTCTCTCTCTCTCTCTCTCTCTCTCTCTCTCTCTCTCTCTCCCTCTCTCTCTCTCTATCTATCTCTAAGTCTGTCCCTACAAGTGCAACCAATATGTCCTTGTACCTATTGGTGGAACGGAATTATGACAAGTCCTATGGTCTCTTCTGGATTTCGTCTGTGAGGCATGAGTTGAAAATTGGATGGATGCACTTAATGTTGATAGGCATGGTGTCTGGTTGCTCCCTTCTTTTCCTGGGTATTGTCCTCATCCAAGATCATGTCATTTGGTAAGTTCTTGCTTTGCTCCCACATGCCAAGTGGTTGCTTATGTCCTTGCATTGGGGTGGGAGCTTCCATGTGTCTGGGGTGGGCTTCTTTATGTCAAGGGAAGCCCGTTTATACTTTCTGATGGTGTTTTTGATTAATAGAAGGTCTTCATTATGATGTGAACAAAATTTTGTTAGTTTTTATCTTTCGTGTTTTACCCTTTACTATTTAAAGAAATAGTTCAACTAATACAGTAAGTCCCTGACTCAGGAATTAGTTGTGCTGTGGAAGGATTTTTGTAATTTGGGTTCAATTGTAATCAACAAAGTGAGTCTCATACAGTATATTTGTGAGTCTTGTGCAATACCACTTCAAAGTTCACAACTTGAATGCTTACAAGTCAGGGACTTATGAAAGAATAGGAGAGCCTATTTTTTTTTTTTTTTTGTCTTGCTCTCAAACTCAAAAGGAAATTATACAATATTTTGCTACTAAATAGGATCTTTGCTATATATGATTAAGATTCTTGGTAAGGCTCTTTCTCCAGAAACATTGTGTCTCCAAAGATGAAGTGATATGCAGCAATGTGAATTTTGTACCAACTCAAACTTGGGGGAAACTTTGGTCTAAAGAACCACAGGGTATTTCCTGAATCATGGAAATGAGTAGTTAGTAGTTGAGCTTAGGAGAATACTCTGCTTCCTGCCCTTGAACATGTGCTAACTGGTGAATACCCAACTCTAGCAACTAGTTTCTAGTCTTAAGGACAATTTGCCAGATTCCCAGAGAGAATCCAACTCCTCCATGCCTTACTCTCTGTAGTTTGATAACAGACTCATTTATATTCATTTTTTTATATAATGATACTGAAAGTGCCTTCTTGGAGCAGGAGTGAGCTCATTAAAACATCTGATAATAGAGTTTATTCTAAGGGGCTGGGGAGAAAGCTCTGTGGCACAAGTGCCTGCAGGGTAAGTGCAAGGTCCTGCAAAAAAACAAACAAACAAACCAAAAACAAACAAACAAACAAAAAACCTCGTGTAGCTGGGCTTTGTTCTTTTGAATTTGTGATATTGAAATCAATATTTATTTCTTTCACATTTGAGGGTATTCCCAACTTGAAGAGAAGGGGCTAACAAATTTATTCTGAGTGAGAATTAAGCTCATTCTATTTTTCCTTCAATCTGTTTACTTCAGGCCCTATTCCAATAATTCACACAATCTTTCTACCACCTGATCCTTGAATATAATCCATGAAAGAATCCATTATAATGCTTTTGTTTTTAAGGGTCAAGGACATCCTGGGTTTATGCTTCTTGTGCAATTTAACACTGCATTTAGGATCTTAATAGGATAAAGGAGAGATTTCAGTTCCTTTCTTTCATTAGTATGTGTTACGGTTTGTGCTTAATTCACTCTCCCCCCACCCCTCATGCAGTCCTGGGGCTGCTTCTGGAATTTGTGACTGGTTATTGTGGGTGTGAATGCTGCACCTGCCCTGGGGCAGGTAAGTTGCATTACAATATAAAGAGGGGAGAGAGGCTAAATAGCTGCTTGAGCTGTGGCTGCTTTGCCTGGGAACCCTCTGAGTATGGGCTGAAACCTGCACAAACTGTGAGCTTAAAAAAGTCTTTCCTTTCATCATTTTGGGTGTTAGGTGTTTGTCCCAGCAATAAGAGAAGAGTAACTCATGCAGTATTCTACTGTGTGTCTAATAGCGACTTTCCAGTAAAGTGTAGATGCTTATGTGAAGAAAGTTCATTGTCATTCTTTTCCAATAAATTTATAATAATACATTCAGAAGAATCAACTGTACTTCTGACCAACCATTTTTTTTAAAAAATATAGAAATAAGTAAGTGTGGTGGATTACCTAATGGTCGACCTATAATACCCAGCTGAAGTGAACCAGCGTGGTGCTTTGTATGGAAGGCCTACCTGAAGACAGTTGCCAATGGCATACATAGAAAGATAACTGAAAGGAAAGATGGTGTGCTCTTAAGATTCTACTGGAGAAGCTTTGTCAGGCTGATTTTCTTGATGTGAGGCCAGCTGTTCTCAGCAGAGGAGGAGCTCCAGAACACATTGTTGCTGAGGATGGCTGTGGCTCTCTTTGGGGGAGCTCTGGTCCTTACTTTGAGCATCAAATCCTGACTCTACTGCACAAATCCCTCAACCTGCTGGCACAAATCCTTCGTCATGCTGGAACAGACTTGCTAGCTTCCAACACTGACCTTTGAGCCTTCCCAGTGCAGATCTTTGATACAGACTTGCATGAGACATTGTTGTAGTCTCTAGGCCTCCGGCAGGACTCTTGAAGGACATTGCCATGGACTCTCAGCCTTCATTTGAACTCATGCAGGACACTGCAGTGGGATCCAGACCCTTAGCTGGACCCTTTCGGTCTCTCATGTGTGGACAGATCTCCTGCTGTATCGGTCAGGGTTTTAAATAGCCACAGAGTCAGATGAGGAAGTGCGCACAGGGCGTCTGCACACTCCGGACTGAAGGATTCAATCCCGAGGCTTGGACTCACTGCAGCACTCCGTGTAAGTCTCTGTCGGCTGACGGGTCCGTAATGGAGGACTGAAGTTTCTGTAGTTGGAGGCTGAAGAGTCTGCGGCGGAAGGCGAGAGGTCTACACATTGTATCAACCACTACACCTGCACTCTTGCATTGGACTCTTCAGGTGAATATTATAAACTAATCCCATATATTATATGCTTTGAATTACATCTTTTCCCTTGCAAATGCTGGATAAAACGATAGTTTTCCTTCAAAGATGTGAGATTCCTCTACTAATCTACTAAACAGAAGCACCTACTTTTTGAGAACCTAAGAAGAGTGTAGGGTAACTGTCTAATAAGTTTTCACCTGTGCACACCTTAACTGCATTAATAGCCCTATTCTTTGTTGACTACACTATTAAGTACGTAAATGTAGTCTCATTAAGGAATGAGAGTCAGTCTCATTTAACAAGGGAACCCAGGGCTGGTGAGACGGCTCAGTGGTTTAAAGTGCCTGCTCAGGCAAGCTTAGGCAACTGCAGGAACCGAAGTTCAATCCCTGGCACTACATGCTGTGCCAGTCCCACCCCCAGGGCAGGCTGAGCTGATGATAATAATAAAAACATTGTCCTGAACCTGTTCCCTACATTCCTCTGAAATTGATTGCTTCAAACATTGTTTAATGGCATGTAGAGGATGAGGGTAGAAAAATGTCTCTCTGCCCTTCTTCCTAGAAACATATGACTCTAAGAACATTGCCTATATTACCTGTTTAATGTGGACAGTGATTTCTAGTAATGGGGAGCATAAGGACTCCGCTCAGAGGAGGCAGAACTGATACCTGAGAGAAAGGATCTTGATTCTCTAGACCTAGATGTATTTGTGCTTGTGCTGGAACAACTCCTTTCTTTCCCAGTTGCGTAACCAATAAATGTATATGCAATTGAAAATTTTCAGTTTAAAACAAGCAGCAGAAATGTTGACAAACAGAAATACAGATTTAAAATATATGCCAAGTACTTAGGAATCCTTTGAATTATATAAATGAATGTTCTGGACATGTTAGAGACGTAGGCATTTTGTTTAGTAACTTGGCTATAAAAGGATCACTTCACTCTATGTAGCAAATATCAATTAGACAACTTTTCCAAAGTCTTTTTAACTTGGCTACTCTATTACATTAAGATTAGAAAGCTGAAATTCTGTATGGAGATGGAAATGTCTTTCTTTTTTTTTTCTTTTTTTTTTTTGTCTTTTTGAGACAGGGTCTCACTATGCAGTTCAGGCTGGCCTTGAGCTCACTTTTGTAACCCAGGCTGGTCTCGAACTCACACCGATCCTCCTGCCTCAGCCTCCCAAGTGCTGGGATTACAGGCGTGCGCCACCACGCCCGGCGGAAATGTCTTTCTTAAGGGAAGAATTCCTTAGTAGTTGAGCAGTTTTATTCTGTTTTGAGCATCATGATGCATACCTCCAATTTTGTAACACTTCAGGAGGAATTTTGCTTTTGGGATTGGAGATGCCAAAATCAATGAACATAGATCAGGTACAGTAAAGGTAGAAGCTGTTTGTCATTATATTGTAATACTTCGAAGGTGAAAGGGACTTCCACAAGTCATCAGATTAGGATAATAATGAACAGTAAAAACATGTTGGGGTAAACAATATGTGGTATTTCTACCAAAATTTAATGACTTTTTTCTAGACCACTGGCTTTGATATTATGTCCAAAATTGAGGTACTAGAGAAACTTTAAAAAGTACAGAATTCAGGTCTTCCAGTTGAAGATGTTTGTGTGCTATGGAAATAGGATCTAGGAATATCACTTTAAAATTTTCCTCTTGGTGATTTTAATGTATGTGTAGGTTTGATAACTATAACACTCACTTTGATTATAACTGTTCAGTTTTAATATATAATTAGGAAAACTCAAGATTAAAAAGGATAATATGTTAGCTCTTCTTTCATTAGTTAGATGTATGGCTTTGGATGAAGATTTTTCTGACCTTTATTGGATTCATGTATAAAAAGAGGGTTTTATTCTAAAATAACTTGAAATCCTATTGCAGTCTAATTTCAGAAAATTTTAATCTTTTGAAGAACTATTTTTTCTAAGGGATTGACAACTCTTAAACCAGAATCTGTTTGCCCTAGTCTTAGATCATGCCAGAATACTGCTTGAAGGAAGAATAGATCAAGCTTATTTATCTATCTTTTATTTTTATTTTTATGGTTCCCCGTGGTCAAATTGACATGCTGGGTTTTTTTTTTTTAATTTTTTGAAACTTTGTTTGTTTATGTTATGGCTGGCTCAGCCTGCCCTGGGGGTGGGGCTGGTGCAGTATGTGGTATCAGGGATTGAACTCAGTGCATGCAATTGCCTAAGCAGGCGCTTTACACCACTGAGCTCTCTTGCCACCTTGACCAAGTTGATTTTCTAATAGTGAAAATTTGTGATATAAATTAAATGGTAGAACATAACCACATATTAATTTCAGAGCTGTTTGAGAGTACATAGATGTTTTGAGCCAACTGGGAGGATGAGAAACCTTCAACCCTGAGAGATATTATGTAATCTTCGCAACCTAACCTGACTCTACATCCAACAATTAAATGAAGGTCTTTTCCAGAAGAATTTTTATGATTGTTGATAATGGGGAGACACTACTCTGGGTGTGTCTTTTTGCTCTAATGCAATTTATTCTTCTGTCTGTAAGTGGAAATAATCAGAGATGTACATGTCTAAAGTAAGGGACCTAGTACATGCTATGAAATATATTAACTCATTTAAGAGACAGTTACTCATTTCTTTGAAGAGCTCCTTTAAAGTTTTAATGTTAGTACTGGATTACTTTAAGAAATGTAATCCAATAAAAATCCACTAATTTGTGGGACTTTTATTCATTTCTTTTATCCCTTTGTGTGCTCCTCTTGTGCTTGCTTGGGTTCATGCAGCAGGTAGGGATGCTGGACTCTCTCTTCCCCATCATTTCCTCAAGCTCATAGACTAGCAGTCTTCCTCCGTGTCTTCCATAGAAAAGTTTCTAAGGAACGAAGATGAGAAGGACTACCTCTCCACTGAGTTTTTGAATCTTGAGTTATTCATGGAAGTTCCTATTGCCCCAAGCCACTTTTGTTTCTATAAAGTCTTCAACACACCTTAAGGATTTATACCTAATTCTTTTCTAGTATATTTGCATCTTATCCTGTAAGACCTCCAAGCTGATCTATACTGTAAAATGATATTCTTTTTCAGCCTGAGTCTCAACTCATAATTGAAACCACCTCTCTTGATGAGGTGTCATTAAGAACATCCTGGAAACAATCAGGAAAACAATCAGATTTAATTAAATTGCACTACTGAATGAATGACTAAGTATGAAAATCAAATGTATGTATGCTATTTATGCTATGCATATGCTCTGCTAGGTATGCTACCATAATACCTTTCTTCCCTCTTTGTGCGTGATTTCAAAAAGATTTTAAGTTACTTAGTATTGGTATACAGGGTCAAACATCAAGTCTGCTCTATTTTTCATACTCAATGAAAGATTATGTTCTCTCTAGTATGTGGTATGTATGTAGTATGTAGTATGTAGTAACAGTGTTACTCAGTTATTTGAATTCCTGAGAAATATAAAAAATACAATTTTTGCTACAGCTAATTTGAGTCAATTTGGCTAGGATGCACTTAAACTCTAGTGCAAATGTTGTTATGAAGATATTTATGGAGGCGATTAACACTTATATCCATAAATTTTTGAGTAGATTATTTTCCACTATATAGTTGAGCCTCACTTGAACAGGTGAGGGCCTTAAGACCCAAAACCAGTTTCCTGAAGAAGATTCTTTTTCTTTCTTTTTTTTTTTTTTTTTGGTCAGGATAGCAATATGGACACCTTAATAGTGTTTCAGCTTGCTGACCCACTCTACAGATTTTGAATTCAAGGTAGCAATATCAAACTATAAGCTGAATTTCTAGCCTATGGGCCAGCCTTCTTAGCACCATTGCATGAAGCAATTCTTTACAATGAAGGTCTATGTATATAACAATCTTTATGTATATGTCTCTCTCTTGTTCTAGTGCTAGTGTCTGCTGGTTCCATTTCTTAGGGGCATGATAAATTTTGGTTGGCAATTTGATTGACCCCAAGGTGCCTAGGAGATTAATAAAACAGCTCTGAATGAGTCTAGGTGGGTCCTACAGTGTGACCTGGAGAAGTGTGTCTGATCCCTGTCCACTTCTTGTATGGCTCCTCTTCTGCTTTCTACTTCCCATGTCATGAACTAAGTAGCTCTCCTCCATGAGAACCTTCTTTTCTGATATTTTTGCTTTAATGTCAGCTGACCATGGACACAAACATCCAAAACTATGAGCCAGAGTGATGCCTCTTCCTTTATGCCTTTTTTTTTTTATATCAGTTGTTTTTCTACCATCAGCAGAAAACTGATGAATATGTGCTTATCTTATCAAGAGTATTTTATTGTTGTATCATTTTATAATTCGATTACTTTTAAAATTTTTAGGACAAGGAATTGGGTACTCTCCAATCGTGAAAAACTATTTGTTATCTAGTCTTAACGTTCTCAATATCTATACCAAGATTTCAAGTACTGTCTTTGATACTTTGGAGATTTTTATATCCCTTATGCAATTTCTTTCTTCTGTGAAGCAGAAAGTAAACAATTGTGCAAGGAAATTACCTTTGATAGATTTATTTCCTCAAAACTATCTTTGTCTCTAAACCCCAGAGAATATTAGGTAGCCTTGAGGTTATCCCTCTGATTGAGAACTGCTGGTGTAAACTATCTTGCTGCCTATGTTATTAAATATACACAGTTATTATTATTTCCTCAGGAATTATTTTTTGACTATGATAAAAATAAAAAGCTATAAATGATAAGCTCAGAAATAAGGGAAAATATTAGTGATGGTCATAGACTATGATAGTGTAATGATATTAAAATATTGATGGTGTTACTGAAATTCAGTTAATGCAGTGTCAACAAAACTAGGGGACTTTGACTAATGATCTATTTATAAAATATGCACACATATTTACATACTTTAAGTTGATGCTTACTTTTTGTCTTGTTACTAGGAGAATGTACTAAGTTGTAACTTGGAATTTTTGACTCAATGCAATATCTAACACTTCTTTAGATCTTGTAATGCTAAAAAGGATTTAAAATATTTCATGAAGTTTTTTTGATGCCCAGAGTTCATTCCAAATTTAGTAACATATTTGACACATGAGAGGGACTTTGTTGTTTGTTGGGTTGGTTGAACATACTCCAAGAGATGTAGTTGCCAAAATGAGAGTTGTCATAATTTGTCTGTTTGTTTATTTATTTAGTCATTTTGAGACAGGGTCTCCCTATGCAGTTCAGGCTGGCCTTGAGCTCCCTTATAGAGCCCAGGCTGGTCTCGAAGTTTTACAAGTCCTCCAGCCTCAGCCTCCTAAGTGCTGCCATTACAGGCATGCACTACCATGCCTGGTGAATTGTCAGCATTTAAAGGGCAGTGATAACTTTCATGAAAATAAATATTTTTATAGATCAACAAAGAAGATGATAGGACATGATAACACACAGGCTGAATAAAAGAATCTCGTAAAAGTAAAATATAGATACTTGTCTTAGTTACTCGTCTCTCGTTGCTATGACAATACCTGACACCCAAAATGAAGGAAGGAAAAGTTTATTTAGTTCGCAGTTACTGGAAGTTTCAGTCCATATTCAGCTGGCCCAAGGCTGAGTGGAAGAGGGCAGAGAGCATCCAGTTCATGGTGGCAGAACAGCAACAATCACAACAGAGGCAACTGACCAACCAGGGGAGCAGACAGCAACAGCAACAACTCGAGTTTGTCTCTCTGTCTCTCCTTATATTCCAACCAGGCTCTCTGCCTTAGGATATCCACCCTAGACTACACCCATAACCCTAGAAGTACTTAAAATACATAATCGCAAGGATCATAGATCAAGTCTCAAACTTAAGATCAGTACTGAATCACATAATCCCAGTGACTCATGAGTCAAGTCTCAATCTATAGAAGTCCCTGCCCATGACTGTGTGAGGCTTTGGGGGGACAAGTAGACATCAACCATAACAATACCCATCACCTATAAGCAATTCTATTTTATT
This sequence comes from Myocastor coypus, assembly GCA_004027025.1. Taxonomy (NCBI): domain Eukaryota; kingdom Metazoa; phylum Chordata; class Mammalia; order Rodentia; family Myocastoridae; genus Myocastor; species Myocastor coypus. Next base: position 30,930 of record PVJA010013548.1, read on the forward strand.
TGCATAATTGTTTCCACCAATATTGGAGACTGTTACTATTAGTAAACATAATCTTAGTTAACTTGCAAAGTATAATTTAAATCCCTATGTGTAGCAATCTGTGAAAGTGTTTAATAACTCATAGTCATCAGTACAGCAATTGTTATGCCTTTACTTGCATTGTTTATTCTATAAGGAATATGATAGTTAACTGTGTAAATTTGTTTAAGAAAAGACCAACTAAGTTGTATCAGCATAACTTTGGGGTTGGCTGAAGGGATTTGTTAAAGACAGAGGACTCACCCTGGATATGAGTGACACAGAATAATAGGGTTGTGTCATGGCTAGAATAAAAGGGAAATGAAGGAAGGCTTGCTTCTATTTGTTTAGAGGAGCTTGAGCACAGCCCCTTCAGCCACTTGCTGGAGATACTACAGTGAGATTCAAGTGTTAGCTGGATCCTTCAGCTCTTCAGTCTACACACAGCTCTTTTGCACTTTCCCACACCCAACTCTGTTGATGGCCCCCTGTTATGGTTTATGTCTAGCTGTCCCCCCAAAGCCTCATGGAGTCACTGGGCGGGGACTTCTAGAGTTTGAGACTTGATCCATGATCCCTGGGATTATGGGTTTTAGTACTGATGGGATTATGGGTGGAAGTACTTCTGGGATTATGGGTGTAGCCTAGGGCGGGAGCTAAGGCAGAGAGCCTGAATGTAATATAAAGAGAGACAGAGACACAGACTGGAGCTCGAGCTGGTGCTGCTGCTCTGCTGCCCTGTTTGGTTGGCTGCCTCTGCCACCATTTTGCTGCTGTTCTGCTGCCTTGAACTGGATGCTCTCTGCCCTGCTCCACTCAGCCTTGGGCCAACCGAATATGGACTGAAACCTCCAGAAACTGTGAGCTAAATAAACCTTTCCTTCCTTCATTTTGAGTGTTGGGTATTGGTCCCGGCAACGAGCAAAAAGTAACTAATACACCCCCGTAGGTCAGTTTCGTATATATTTTCATGTGTTGCATAAATTTTTCTCTAGTAAGCACTGACCCACACAGGCAGACCATTGTCCAAATTACAAAATTCATGGTTGTTTTAGTTGAACTGAGTAGGTCAGTTAATGCTTGAGGCAGAATCTGAATGTCTTCATTCTTAAAATTATTTTATTTTATTTTTGCTTCCAAAATCATTCCTAGAGGCAAGTATCACACTGATACCAAAACCAGAAAGAGATATAACTAAAAAAGAAAACTACAGACCAATTTCTCTCATGAACATTGACGCAAAAATTCTCAATAAAATCCTAGCCATTAGAATACAACAAATCATCAAGAAGATTATACATCACGACCAGGTAGGATTCATCCCAGGAATGCAAGGATGGTTCAATATACACAAATCTATAAATGCAATACACTATATTTTTGAAGTTTTAAAGAATACAAAATAGTAAAAATAAAATAGAAATGATACAAAATTTTATTAGACAAAGTAATAGAAATTCAACAATGGTTGCTGTATTGCATGTAATCTTTAAATTAGTTGTTTGTATTACCAGATATAGATCTGCAAAATTGGTAAAAAAAAAAAAAAAAACAGCAAAAACGTTATAAGAAATCACATAAACTAACAGAAAAAAAATTAAGCATTAAATGTTCCTTTCAAAAGAGTAGCACAAATCAGCAAGACAATTATCCAATCTGTCCTGCCTATATCCACAAATATGTCTTTTTCTCTTTTTTTTTTTTTTTTGTCCATTTCCTTACCCTAGTCTTTCCTTTCCATTGAATAAATGCTTTCCCTTTCACAGTATCTATTGTACCTTTCAGATTTTACTTACTCTTTCAGGTCCTCACACTAGAGAAAATATAGTGTTTGTGCATGAGGGTCTGATTTCTTTCATGTACCTGTACAGTCTCAAGTAACATCCATTTATTTATAAAAGCTTAGAATTTATCTTTTTTATAATTGAGTAATAGTTCATTGTGTAAAAATACCTTATCTTTTTTTATCCATTGTTCAGTTGATGGACATTTGGGTTGTTTCCAAGATTTAGCTATGACAAATTGTGCTGCTATAAATATCAGTGTACATATATTGTGGAAAGAGGATTTCAGTTCTTTTGGCAAAGTATGTAGGAGGAGAATTGCTGGCTTGAATGGGACCTCCAATCCTAGCATTTTGAGGAATCTTCGTACTGATTTCCATAATGGTTATACCAGTCTGCACTCCCACCAACAGTGAAAGGTTCTTTTTTCCCCATAGCCTCTCCAGCATTTGTTATTGGTTGACTTTTTCTTTTCTTTTTTTCTTCTTTCTTTCTTTTTTTTTTTTTGTACTGGGGATTGAACTTGGGACTTGCACTTGCCAGGCAGGTGCTTATACCACTGAGCTACCTCCCTAGCCCCTGCTTTACTTTTTTATGATAACCATTCTTTCTGGCATAATATGGTATTTCAGCATGGTTTTCACTTGCATTTTTTGAAAGATCAGTGATGCTGAACATTCTTTTTCATGTACTTATTTGCTATTTATGTCTCTTCATTTGTGAAGTGTATATTCATCTCAGATGCTAATTTTTGCATTGGCTCTTTGAATTTTGGAGGCCTGCTGTTTAAAAATTTATTTATATGTCTAGATGGAAGTCCTTTGTCTGAAGAACAGTCAGCTTTAATTTTTTCCCAATTTGTGACATGAAGAAACTTCAAAAAGTTGAGATCTCAGTTGTTGACTCTTTGAAGTATTTGCCATGCAGTTTGATTTTTATTCACTCACTCCCTACTTGCCCTTATTCCTTAAGATTTCTACCTACTTTCTCTTCAAGAGGATTTAATGCCTTAGTTTTGATCTATTATTAAATCTTTGATCCACTTCGACTGAAGTTTTGTGCACGAATATAAGCATGGGTCTATTGTTAGCCTTTGGGATGTGGCAAGGCAGCTTTTCTAGCCCCGTTTATTAAAGAAGCTATTTTCCTTCCAGTGGACATTTTCCCCTTCTTTTCAAAGATAAGGTGGCTGAGTGTGGTCATAGTAATGCCTGAACCTTCTAATCTGTTCCATTGATCCTTAGTTCTATTTCTTGTTAGTAACATGCTGATTTTACCTCAATAGTTTCCTAGTATAGTTCTAGCAAGGGATTGTGTTGCGTCTTGTCTTTCCTCTGTTGCTCAGGATTATTTTTGCTATTCTAGGCCATTTGTATAGCAAACATTCTAGATGAATTTTAGTAATGTTTTCTCCAGATCTGTGAGGTATATTAGTATATTTCAGTTGGGATTGCATTGAATCTGTATAACAATTTTGGGAATATGGTCATTTTCACAATATTGGTTCCTCTTATCCAGGAGCATGTAATGTATTTCCAGGAATTATTTTTATTTTAAAAATTAAAAAAATATTTCTGCTGGGTGATTAAGAGCAAGTTAAAGCAAGACCTGTATAACAAAACATGTAACTGTTGTATTTTCCATGGTCAGTCAAATCCTCTCAGGGTTTACTTTAAAACCATGTACAGTGCTTTGTAGAACTGTTGTCAGTGTCAGACATCTGGATGAATCACAGCCATTGCTTGACCAGTTTGCTCTGTGCAATAGCTTCCATCATTGACAGTTTTGCCAATAACACACTGTGATTATGGAACATTGGGCAGTGTATACAACTATTTTCTCTTAGTTCAATGAGAAGAAATTTTTTGTACCAATAATGATTAGAAAAATTATCATGTCTACACCCTGTGCTCTGTATAACTACTAGAAGGGCAACAATATGCATTGTAGCAAATACTGGAGATGTACTACCAACATGTAAAAAAATTGCCATTTCTTTGGTGGCAGGGTTCTAAATAGTCAAATTCATAACACTTCTCTCCCCTATCTGTGTGTGTGTGTGTGTGTGTGTGTGTTGTTTGATATAGCATATATAGTTGAATGGAGTCAAATTGACAGTGTTTTAGAAAATTATGAGTACAACTGTATGATGTCTCTGTATATTTATAAAATCTACTGTCTTCTTTAAAAGAAAATATCTCAGTGTGACATTGGTGTTGTATTTATGGAGTACAACTGGAAAGGTGTTCTGAGGGATGAACAGACTATGCACTTGATTTGTATTCATCTCACATTAAAAAAAAAAAACCAACACAAAGTCTGCTTTATTATCCCCAAGCTCTGCTTTCATTGAGTCCTTAAAATATTTTTCTAACATTTGCTTTTGTGCTGCTATTATCTACTACTATCTTATTGAATTATTAGTGTGAAATAATATTCAACCATCTTTCCTTTACTCTACAATTGAGTAGAATATGGAAGATTTCCATTTACCATAAATCATACATGCTGAACAGCATCATCAGATTAGGACTATGCAGATTCTTCAGTTCAGCTGTGTTTGTACTGGAGCATTATCCTCAGATGGTGCACTGAAACTGTCTTGTGTCAGTTTGTGAAAACTGTCAAATTTTTAGAAATCATGTTGGTAGCTTGCTGTGTCTCTGCCTTTATGCTCTCTCTCTCTCTCTCTCTCTCTCTCTCTCTCTCTCTCTCTCTCCTCCATCCCTTACCCTTTGAAGTTTGTACAGTGAGGAATGAATAGCTGAATAATGAATACACAACTGGCTATTGAACTTGTCTACAGAGTTGTAAATCACATACACTATATTCTTGGGAGAAAAGGACACAGGCTGGACAGAAGAATATTTTGTAGTAATTCATGCATTAGTTTTAGAGCATGTAGTTCTAGACTTTTTCTCCAGTTGTAAATATGTTCTGTGAAAATAAATAATTAATTTATTATCCTAATAAATAATGACATCATGTGCACTTCAACTCTCTTTTTTTTTTTTTGAAGTAAATTTCTTTCTTTTTTTTCTTTCAAGTATAACATTCAATTTATTGTTTCTTTCTCAAGAGAGTTTTCTCCAGTCCATTAAGACCCACCTTCCCCTTACATGGGCTTCGGTGGAGGTCATGGGGCAGCACCAGCAGGTCTAAATTGGGGTGAAGGTGTATAGTTCTTGTGGGCATCATGAGATCAATTTCTCACAACTTTGCTGTGAATTGCACAACTCACACAGTAATGTAGCTTCATATACAGCTTGGGTAGCACATAACTGTCCAAAAGACTCAACTCATAAATATCCCTGATGGCAGAAGCCTCCACTATGTTCTGAATGACAAACTTCCTAATAGCCTTATCCTTGGGGCACAATTTTTTTTTGTTATGTTGGAAAGAAGTACCCAAAAGGACTGGAGTAAATTTCTTATAATGTACCCTCTTATGGTTGAGAAAGGTAGCCCAAACTTATATTCAATCCCTATTTAAAATAAGGCAATAGTTTTTGGCAAAAAAGGAAAATTATAATGATATTCTACCAGTGTAGAAACAGCTTTAAGGTATTCTTCTCTAAATGCTATTACTTATATTATGCAGTCCCTAACTGTACCTAATGTCATATATACACGTACAGGAAAAGCAAAGATCATTGCTAATGACCATGTTAATTATACACATTTGGTACTTGAGTGGTTATGTGTGGCAAGACTAAGTAAGTGCAAGTTAGGTAAAATTAATGTCCTTTATGCTTACATAGCTTTCAGAGTATAATACTGAGACTCACATACCAAGTCCTTGCACTTAATGGTCAGACATAGTAATGCACATGTGTGCCCCTAGCACTCTGGGAGGCTGAGGCAGAATGATCAAAGTTGGATCTTAGTTCTGTCTCAAAATAAAGACTTAAAAGACCTGAACTCTAGCTCAGTATGGATGCTGTACTTTAGCTAGTAATACCACAAAACAGATGAAAAAAACCAAAAAGTTATTTTCATTTAATGATTCCTAAGATAGATATGAAAATCAGTGGAGTTCAAGATTCTCTTACAAACCCACTTTAGGAAATTTGAGTTGAGGCATTTTCCTTTACATTCACATACTTTCTCACCCCAGCAGACAGCCCTACAGACCTATACTACAAAATATCTTGCAACAATTTGGCAATTCTAGCACTTAAGAGGCTGACACAGGAGAATTACTGTAGTTCAAGGCCAAAATGGGCTTCATAGTGAGTTTAAGACCATTGTGAACTATACAGTGAGAGTGTTTCAAAAAAGAAAAAAGAAAATAAAATCTTTCAACATACATGTCACTTTTTTAATCATCATGTCCTAGAGGAGCTGGCTGAATATAGCTGCATAGTGATATATAATTTTATGTCTTTAAGAAATTATTCTGACGTCTTGAAAGAAAAATATGTAATCTGTGTAACAATAAACTGTTTACTCACAATTTGCACAGGTACCTATTATCATATAATAATTTGGTTTATTACTTTTGTTAAAGAGTTTTAAATTCCATTTGCTTTTTGCCATTAAATAATAACACATCATATTTTTTAAGCTTTTTTTTTTTTTCCAACTGAGTTAAGTCCTTTTATTCTTTTGGTAATCTCTTCCAGGGTTGACTATTTCCATTGTAGGTGATATATATAAGGCTCCACTTCAAATATTGGCACTGCTATAAACATAATCTCCCTTCTCTGCAACTCAGAATTGAAGCTTTGATTTTTGTCTTATATTCCAGTCTCAGAAGTAGTTCCACTACAGAAGTTATTTGAAGGCAGTCTTATGCTTTTTAGCAGTAATCTGTAGCCAGGTTCTAGCTTCTCCATTAACACTACAGTAGATTTAGTTTAGAAACACATTAAACTGAGATACATTCTCTCAAATGAGTTTAAATGCACTTTATTTTAGATAACCTACATGATGTGCTTTTTCTCTAAAAGAAAAAATGCCTCCACTCCAATTAAATCACAGTCAAAATAAATAAAACTTTCAAGATGACATCAGTCCCATTTGTCTAAAATCCTGGTGTTGTGTAGATGGCAAGCAGCAGCCAGATATGACAAGTGATAGATCCAAGGATACCATCGAATCCATTAACATTTTTCCATTTCTAAACCATCCTTAAAGAAAATCATAAATGGGGTCACACCATCCTCACAGTAGTGCAGGAGAACAACCATGCCATCTGGATTCACATTTGTACCTATAAAGAACTGAGAATTTTTGAAATTAGCAAAGATGTGCCTGATTTGCTCTGCAGCCCCGTCATAAACAGTTTTCCTCTTTCTCTTGTTTGTTGTTCGAGTTTGCCTTTCATTGATTTCATATAATCCCCAACGGGCTTCTGGGAGGCTTCTCTTGTCAAGCTGGTTTCCTGCAAGTGATGGTTCATTACAATATCTACACCAGTGACTACTGTGCTTTTAGTTCCTTTGCCCCCTGGGCCTTCCATGGAGGCATTGCCACCAATGAGCAAATTGTCAGTGTTACCCTCTGTTCTACTGACATCTTGCCCTTCATCTGCAGGCACAGTCTGTGCACGGTCTCCTGATATTGTAAATGTCAGAAAAAAATCTTATTGTGGCTGATGAGGTCCCAGTAAATAATCATAATGGTGACTGAGGAAGACGGCAGCTGGCCACACAAGCTCGGCAGGAGCCAGGAGCTCAGAGTCAGCATGGTGCAGCCTGATTGGCACCGGGGTGGTTGGGGGGAGGCAGAAAAGCTTTATTAGCTTTCAACTGCTGTTCATTTTTTTGTTTTGTTTCAGTGAGTTTTTTAATATACATAAATCTTATAAATAAGATTCAAAACTGAGCTGTACCTGAGAATTTCTGTCCTTAAAAAAAAAGTAATTTAAAGTGATATATTTGCACCTATGTTTCTTTTTTCTCTTATTAATTTCAACAAGAAAGAAATAGCAATGTGACAGTTTCAGAACACCTCAGTAGGACAGCCATGATACAACGCATATTGTTGTCTTCATAGTAGTTGTCCAGAATACAAGATGCAGACATAAATTTTCTAGAGACTATTGGTATAAATATTTCTTCTAATTGAACTAAGAGAAAGTAGTTGTATACATATTCCAATATTCCATAAAAGTAGTGGGTTATCAGCAGAACTGACAATGTCAGAATCTGTTGACTTGAGCCTTTACAACTCAGCATCCTTATCTGACTTTACTTTTCATGTCTTATGGTTAAACTTTTCTGCTGAGTGGTTAAGGCCAAGTTAAAGGAAGACCTATATAACAAAACATGTAGCTTTTGTATCTGACAAGGTCAGTGAAATCTCCTCAGGATTTACCTTGAAACCATGTACAGCATTTTGTAGAACTTTTGTCAGTGTCAGCCATCTGGATGAGTCATGGCCACTTACTCTCTGTGAAAGCCTAAGAGAATGTTTTCTCTCTAGGTGACTCTCCTTAGGTACACTATACATCATCTATCTTTTTCCTCTGTGGCCCCATAATTTCCTTGAACAGAAAATTTGGGACAACAGTGAGTCATAGGATGTTACAGTACAGGTTCTCTTGTGTCCTGAGTCCTCACTGACCTTGAGGGGCTAGGGCTAAAATATTGGCTCTCCTTGTAACCCTTCTTTTTCTCTTTTTTTTTTTTTTTTTTTTTTTTTTTTTTGTCTGCCTACTTGAAGTTGTTAATCCTCTGGAAGAGAAGCTTAATGATATTATTGCTCTATAACATAGGTACTTGAGCTTAACATCATCACTGTCTTTCTGAATATCAAATGCCTTATATTTAACACTATGAACCCATGTCTATAGTTAAACACTGGAAACAGCCCAGATGCCCATCAACTGAAGAATGGATAAAAAAGATGTGGCATTTTTACACAATGTAGTATTATTTGACTATAAAACAAGATAAATCTGAATCTTTTGTAGGTAGATGGATGCAACAAGAGACCATACTCTTACATGAAATAAATCAGACCTTCATGTGCAAACATTTTTTGTCTTGTTAGTGTGAGAACCTGAAAGAGAAAATGGAAACTAAAGGGTATAATTGGGCCAGCAAGATGGTTCAGCGCTCTAAAGTGCCTGTTTAGGAAAGCTTAGGCAACCGCAAGGACTACGGTTTGATCCCCAGCACCACATGCTGCGCCAGCCCTGCTGACAGGGCAGGCTGAGCCGGCCATAATATAAAATTTTAAAAAATTAAACATTAAAAATAAAGGGTACAATTGACGTTGGGAAAAAGGAAATGAATTTATTAAAAAGTAAAGATTTACTGAGTTGAAAAGGACAGGAGAGGGAGTGGAGGAAAGAATTATATATATGTGTAAGCAGGATGGTTTGGACAACTGTACTCTCCATTTCTGCTGGTCTAAGGAAACGAACAGATAAGGCTTGATTTATTTTGTCTCCCACTTTCAATTTTTGGTTCCTTTTCTCTTCTTAATTTCTTACCCATTTCTCCTCTTCCTCCTTTTTCTTCTTCTTCTTCTTCTTCTTCTTCTTCTTCTTCTTCTTCTTCTTCTTCTTCTTCTTCTTCTTCTTCTTCTTCTTCTTCTTCTTCTTCTTCTTCTTCTTCTTCTTTTTTGTGCCTTAGGTTGACCATATTGGAAGATACAAAAAGGGTTGTGAATATAGCACCTTGCAAAAACGCTGGATTCAATCAATAGTACCCTACATATACCACACGCAGGTACACTTAATTAATTTGATTTTTTAAATTGTTACTGGCAAATTTGAACTATTTTTTGCAGTGTAATTTTATATACTTTAAGCTTTTCTAAAAGATTTATTTATTTCATATAGGGTCTCCTTATGCAGCTCAGACTCACAGTGATCTTCCTGTCTCAGCCTCCCCAGCTCTGGTACTATAGGCATGCACTACCTTGCCAGCTTTCAGGGATGGCACGGTGTGGGACCAGTATAGGTACTGAGGTACTGGGATCAGACGCTTGCACTTGCACAGAGCTATCTCTCCAGCCCCATCCTTTTCATACATGGTGTTTCTTTTTTCTATTTATTGTTGGGTTGACAGTCCTATATTACCACTTCAACATATAGTTTGGAAGGTGCACATTTTTTATGAATTCTAAATTTTAGTATTATTTTTAGTTTTTAAATTTTTTTCTATTTTCAAGGCACATAATAATAAACATGTATCAATGATTTTTCATAGCCACATCAAGAGACAACATTACTGGCATCTTAGAGATCCTCTTAACTCCTTTTTAAATTCTAATCCCCTTTGCAATAAAAGTATTATCCTGATTTCTAATGTATTAGATTAGCTTCACTTGTTTTGGGACTTTCTATGAACAAAAAGCATTCATGTTTTTGAAAATGTTACCATTTTTAGGCTAATTTCCTCTGCTGAGGCGTATTCGTGAGGTTCATCTGTGGTATTACATGTGACATATAGGTTATTACTGTTCATTAGCAAATCGTACTTTCTTCTATCACAGTGAGAAAATTTATTTTTCTATTCTATTGCTAATGGGCACTGGACAGTTTCTAGTTCGGTACAACTACAAATTATGCAGTCATAATTTTCCAGTAAAAGTATTTCAAAGTGTGTTAGCATTCATTTGTGTTCAGTGTATTTTCCAAAATGATATTATTGAATTATCGGTTGTCTGTAAATTAAATTTTGGTGGATAGCACCAGTCCTAAAAATGATCATATTAACTTGAACATTCACTGGTAGAGAAGGGATGTTCTAGTTGTTCTCTATCATTGCTGAGGCTGAGAATCATGGTGCTTTCTTTGTAGTACTTCTATTTTAAATGTCAGAGTTTTAATTTTTAAGTAAAATTTTACAATGTTAGTTTAAGTGTATGGACAGTATCTAAATACAATATTTTCCTTTTGTCTCCATCTTATTTATATTGAGATAATATAAGACTTTAATTGCATATTTCTATTACTTTAAATACTAAATATTTAACTAGTACCATTACTAAATTTTACTACTAATTTTTTGAAATCCCCTAATCTTTCAGAGAGAATTTGTAAAAATCATGTTTTTATTTTGCCTTTTCCTGTAAATGTTTTGACATTCTAGTTTAAACTTAAGACATTGGAGATATCTTCCCATTGCTTTGTATTCATTCTTACCAATTGTCTTAATTAGTTTTTACTCATTGCTGGGACAAATACCTGACACTTGAAATGCAGGAAAGAAAGGTTTATTTAGCTCACAGTTTGTGGAAGTTCCAGTTCATACTCTGCTGGCTCCAAGGCAGCAGAAAACAATGAAGAGCAGAGGAGGAGCAACAGCTGTGGCATCCATCAAGCCTCCCTCTTTCAAATTCTGTGCCAGTGTAGAGCTCCTCCAAAGTGGCGTGGCTGATCACACAAAGTCTTCCTCAAATCTTTTTATACACTTTTTGTGCTGAGTCACTTTGGGGTGGCCCATCTGGCCCTAGAGTGGAACCAATCACCTCCCAGGGCAGGCCCTCCATATCCTGCAGGATGGGGCCCCCACAGTTCAGAACCAGCCGAGCCCATCCAGTCAAGCTTCCTCAAGTTGACACAAGGTATCAACTACCACACCAATGGAAGTTGCAAGTTATTACAATTCTTTCTCTTTAATATATAATGTTCTTTGTCTTCCTTCTTTGAAGTATTTTCAGTTTTTACAGATTTTAGCAAGATAAGGCCAACAAATAGATCTTTATCATCTTTCTACTTAGAACTTTATTATTGCCTTTTAAAAATCTTTCACAGTGTGCAAACATTTCAAGTCTTTCCTCTTCTATTTCCTTTGGTCTTTTCTTGGCTACTTGGGTAAGATTTTTAAATCTCTCACTTTATCTTCTTTGTTGCTGTGAAATATTAATGCTCCTTGTGCATGTGGGTTGCTTGAACATGTACAACGGAATTATTTGTACCCATAATCCATTCTCAAGTACTATCATTTTCCACTTTTGTTCCGTTTCTATTTATTATGTATGTACCTTAATAATGCACTAGATAAATATTAAAATGTATATATTTACTAGAGATATTAAAGCAAATTTAAGAAAAACATTTTACCAGTAAGCAGTTGAATATTTTTAACAGATAAGGGTTTTTCATTTTAACTACAGGAAAAGTTCTAGTCTTAAAAGAGTGTACAAAAATTCCTTAATATCATTTACCATTTAGTTCATGAACATTTTTTTTGAATATTGCTGATTTGTTCAAATAAGGGTATGTCCACCTGTTGCATTTTGCTCACTTTCTCCTTAATTTTATTTTTATTCTAAACAGTCTGTACTCACTTTGAAAATATTATTTATTTCTTCAAGAAATAAAGAAGTGAAGAGTGGTGACTATAGTCCTGGCACTTGCTCAGAGTTTGAGGCCTGGATGGGCTACATAGTGAGTACACAGCTAGTCTGAACTACATAATGAGGCCCTATTTCAAAGAAAGAATGAAAAGAAAAAAGAAAGAATGAAAGAAAGAAAGACAGAAAGAAAGAAAGAAAGAAAGAAAAAAGAGGTTGTCCTATACATTATCCTACTTTTTGAATTTCGGTATAAAAGCTCTCATATAATTGCCTAAGATGGCTTTGATCTAAAAAACATCTCACCTCAGCTTCTTCAGTAGCTGTGGTATGGGTGCACCAACCTGCCTTTTTTGGTGTGAGCTTGTTCATTTCATCTTTTAGTATCATTTGATATATTCTCTATTACATGAATTTCCTGTAACTAACTTTATTATTTATTTATTTATTTATTTATTTATTTATTTTTGTGGAACTGGAGATTGAACTCAGGTCCTTGCGTTTGCCAGGCAAGCATTTATTCTACTGAGCCATCTCCTCAGCCCCATTTTTATTATTTACTTATTTATTTATATTTAGTACAAGGTTTAGGGATTGGACTCGTAGTGATTGTCCTGTTTTCAGCCTCCCAAGCATGGGTTTGCAGGTGTGAGCCACCAAACCCAGTCTCAATTGCCCTCTCAGTGTGCCCTGGGGGCGGAGCCAGCATAGCAGGCTGGGATTGGAACCTCCAGCTCCTGAGTGTGCTTAAGCAGATCTGCTGACCTATCTGGCCAGTCCCTGTAACTAACACTTTGATCTAGGTACTTGATGAAACTAAGACTCAATTTTGTGGAAGATAAATATTAAATTGATATTAAATATGTGACATAAACTTTTTTCTTGCTTAATTATGTTCAGGTGAGTTGGTGAGCTTGACTGTTATGGTTTAGATCTAGAAATTCCCTCAAAAGCCTCATGGGGCCCAGGAATATAGCTGAGTAGCACAGTGCCTGTCTGGCAAGTGTGAGGTCATACATTTGATTTCTGATACCTAGATGTCCTCATGTGTTCAGAGGTGGGGCTTTTGGAAGTTTTTTGGATCACAGTGTTAATCACTGAGGAATTTATAGCTAAATGTGCTATGAGGAGCGAAGGCCTGACTGAGAGGCAGGCTGGAGGTGACAGCTGAGAGAGCACATTATCCCCAACTCCTTCTCTCCTTGCTTCCCAGCTTTCATGACATGAGCTTCCAGTTTCCATGTTGTAGACAGAGTCTTGCACTTTGCAGCTGTAGGACTGAGGTCTACATTCTCCTGGAGACTGTTCTTGCTTCTTTCGGGCTTTCTCTAGGCTTTGACATTAGGCTCAACTATCTGCACAGCCAGAAATGTATGTCAAGTCCTGCTTGCACTTTGGATCACTTTGACTTCTTCACCTGCCACCAGACAAAATTCTCTGCCTTTCAGCAGTTTATGAAAATAGGTGAGGCCTATCCAGATAACTTCACATTTGATGAATGCAAAAGTCATCTGATTAGTAAATTTGTTTCTCCAAAATTTTGCTACATAAGACAACTTATTGTAGACATTGTAGCTCATGATCATCATAGATCTAAAGATTAGGACAGAATTTCTTTAGGGACAATCCTAGAATTATGTATATCACAGTCCTACTAATTTTAATCTTATTTTTGCCTTCTTCAGGCTGAATTCCTTTAAAGTCTCTTGAAAATAGGCTTCGGATGAACCTTCCCCTCTGGCTTTAAGTTTATTTTCTGAGGAAACAGAAATTTACATTAGAGTATAGTTGACACATACAATTTATGTACAAAAATTAAAGTACAAATATGCAGTTTTTGAGTGTATTAATATGATTCTTACATTTGAAAGAATACTAAGTGTTCTTTTATAAAAATATTTTGCTCTTTTGTAACATGTTCAAATGATTTCTGTGAATTTAACATATATTCACAATGATGTTTTATAAATCTTTTAAAATTCAAGTATGGGCCAGTGAGACAGCTCAGCAGTCTAAAGGACTTGTTCAGGCAAGATTAGGCAAAAGCAGGGACTGTGGTTTGATACCCAGCACCACATGCATGCCAGCCCTGTCCCCAGGGTGAGTTGGCCCCACTAAAAAAAGAAAATTAAAAAATTCACGTGTTAAATGAAAAGTCATGTTAATTTTTTTGCTATTGAAATCAGCTCCTTTAATGTGATTAATTGACATGGCATTTAACGCATAACTGTGCTTACATATCACTGTTATTTTTTTAATTTATTTTTTTTTTGTGGGACCAGGGTTCAAACTCATAATCTTGCACTTGCCAGGCAGGCACTTGTGCCACGGAGCTATCTCCCCAGCCCCACATATCACTGTTATTATATGGAGATACTGATTTGATCCAAGAAGAACATAAAAAAGTTATTAATTGATTCTAATTGTGCTTATCTCTCTTTCATCAATTTACTGGCATGAAATAACGTCTCTTTTATAGAATGTAATCTACTTTGCATTTTAGATTGTGCTCTTGAAAAATAAAAGTCATAAATAGTCATATATATGAAGTAATATTATATGCATTTCTAATATAAAGCCTATATGATCATTTTGTGTATTAAAGAGGAAATTTTTGCAAAGTAGCTTTTTATTTTCAAAGAAAAATAGATACAGAAATTATACTTTTATTGCTTTGCTCTTTAGAGCTCATCTGTGCTTATTTAAAATGGGGAAATTCTCCAATGGTTTTTCTTCCTATTCTTTATATTAATAAGGGTAAAGTAGGTGACCATATTGAGTAGAATGCAAGAGAACTTAGTTTTAATCTAAGATCTTGGTATAACATTTAATTCTACTTATTGGTACCTTGGTTGTGGTGGATTAATCAATGGACAGTTTAAGGGTACCTTGGTTGTGGTGGATTAATCAATGGACAGTTTAAGTGGGGATGCCCAGCTAAGCTGAGTCAGCACAGTTCTGGGGATTGCTGTCAGCATAAAAGGAGCACAAGAAGGAAAGGACACGCACATGCTGCTGGTTTCTCAGGAGCTTTGCTGTGGCTTGTCTTCCTGATATAAACTTGGGTCTCTACTGTGACCAGAAATGGGTGCTATTCTCTTCAGGGAATCTCTGTTCTTTGTCTTGAGTGTTGTTTTCTGGTTCCAGGGTAGATTCTTCATCCTTCAGATCCCTCACTCTTCTGGCATAGATCCTTCACCTTGCTAACCTAATGTTCCAGGCTCAGCTCATCAGGGCTGGGCTCACACATGTGATCATGTTGAGTTCTACTGAACTCACTTCGGCAGCTATAGACTACCCTCTAGGATACCAAATGCTTGGATTAGTTGAGAAGACTTAGCTGGCATAGCTGTGCATGATTGGCTTATTCTCCTGGAACTAGTAGACTGTTACATGCAGGGCAGAAGTACAAAGGTAAGCAAGGAGAAATGTGCAAAGTCTCCTGAAACCAAGGCTTAAAATAGACAAAGGTTCATATGTTGGTTAAGCATAGCATATGGATAAGCTGAGTCAGAGTGGAGGGCCACAACAAGCTTGCACGGTGAGGCTTACGGCTGTAGGAACTCTGAAAAACTGAGATTTTTAAATGTAGACTGCTGTGGACAGAACCACATTGCACTACTATTCCTTGTACTAAGCAAAGCTAGAAAGAAAAGCATTTACCTGAGGACACTGACGGAGAAGTAATGCTTATTCTCATCTTTTCTCCTTTCTCCTCTCATCCTCCTCTACCTTGCCCTTTCTGTCATATTCCTTTTTCATTTCTTTTAGCAGAGGATAAAAAGTGTAAATAGATATTAAATACACAATGAACATCCATGATCATATTTTCTATATAGTTCTTTTATAACTTTGGTGCAATTGCAATTTTTCCCCAGCCTATCCTTTTTGAAATCTGTATATTTTAATTTCTGCCCCTAAAATCTTGGTATTGAATTGTATCTACTTACCACACTTTCTACTTACTGCTCCTACTCTCATCCTTGATGCCATCTCTTGCTATCTCCTGGGAGTTCCTTGAATTATCTACCATGAATCTAGAGGTGTATACATTCCAGTAACTTCCAACATCTCTAATTAATTCTTCTTTTTTTTTTCTTGTATTTTAGGGAAGGGTCTACAGGGTGTTTAGGGTCTCACTACTAGATTACACTCCCACCTGTTTACAACCTTCCAAGAGCTGAGATTACAAGCGCATGCCACCACACCCAGTCTTGCTAGTTAATTCTGAACAATATTTTTTTTGTTGTCTTTTTGAGACAGGGTCTCACTATGCAGTTCAGGCTGGCCTTGAGCTCACTTTGGTAGCCCAGGCTGGCCTCAAACTCGCACTGATCCTCCTGCCTCAGCCTCCTGAGTGTTGGGATTACAGGCGTGCGCCAGCACACCCGGCTATTCTGAACAATATTAAGTAAAAGAAAACTGAAAGAAAAAAAAAATGGTATTTTTTTTGTGGATGTTACAGATCATCAAAATTTCAATCTTATCTGTCTAAATATGATTACCAGTCAATAAGGTTAGATAAAAGATAATAGATGAATGAAGTCTGAAGACAGAAAGCTAAAGTAGAAATGAGAATCTCAAATTAATAATGTGCTGAGAGAAAAGTGTACTCAGAGCTCCTTGCATGCAATGGTGCTGACTGAAATCAGTAGAGGAAGTCAAGTGGAAAAGCTTGATTCGGAGCATGGCATGGTTGATATGAATCTGAGAAGTCAAGAAAAGTGATGTGAAGTCCCTGCTGGATAGCAAGTCCCAGGAAGCAAGTCTTGTGTCTGACATTCTTAAGACAATTTTTGAGGTACTTTGAATTTTTCTGTGTGTGTGAACTAGACTTGGATGCTGCCATTTATGCTTATAAAATCAAAGCTGTCTTATAAAATTTTAACTAGTATGTTCCTCAACATTGACTCCTTACTGTTTCCATTATTTTTGAGTATTTAAGATGTAACTATGATTTTAAAACTAAAGCAGGTTTTTGCACTCAAATAGAATACTATAAAATATAACTTATGAACAGATCAAATAAAGTTCTTTCTTTCTTACTTTCTTTCTTCCTTCCTTCCTTCCCCCTGCTCTTTTTTTTGTGTGTGTGTGTTTTTGAGAAGACAAAAAGATGCAGCTCAGGCTGGCCTTGAGCTTCCTTTGTAGCCAAAGCTGGAAGGCTGGTCTTGAACTTGCATTGATACTCATGCCTCAGCCTCCTGAGTGATTGAATTACAGGTGTGCACCACCATGCTTGGCTTGGTAGTGTTTCTTGGAATCCTAGAGGTATTCAGCTGAGTATATTTGTGCGTACAACTTAATTAAAAAGTGTAGTATAAACATAAAATAAAACTTTAACTGGGAGATTTAATTACCATCACTGTTATTGTCATTAAGTTAGTATATAATTTTTTATTAATTTTTTACTTTTATATGCTTTTAGTATGTAATGGCTACATTTATTGCATGTATATAACATATTAACATTAAAGCCAGCCAGATAACTCAGGACACTAATGTGCTTGCTTAGGCAGGGCGCAGCGGCTGGGGTTTGATTCCTGGAGTGATTTGCTGTGCTGACGTCACCCCCCGGGGAAGGCTGAAATGGCGATTGAGACTGGGCTGGGAGGTGCGTGACTATAATTGCAGCACTTGGGAGGCTGAAAACAGGAGAATCACTATGAGTCTGATCTATGTAGTGAGACCCTGAACAATTTAGACCCAGTAGCAAATACATAAAAATAAATAAATAAATAGATAGATAGATAAATAAATAAATAAATAAATAAATAAATAAATAAAATTTTTGGTACCTGTAATTAAACTCATGATCTCGTGCTTTCCAGGCTTTCTACTCTTTTTTTATTCCTTCAGCATCAGATTCATTTATCTATCTTATGTCTTTATAAAGTTAATTATCATATCCAGATGGATACTCTAATTACACATCTAAAAAGCTGATTTATAATACTAAATTAAGTTTTTCTTCTTCCCCTCCCACATTAATTTTTAAAAAGTGATGTGATTATAAAACATGAGCAAACTAATATAAGTTCATAATAAAGTCAAATATTTATCCATCTCTCTAATCCTTAATTCTTACATTTTACTCATCAGCAATAATCTCTTTCTGGTATCTTAAGGGCTTTCAATTATTTTATCTGCTTATACAAGTGGAATTCTCAGACCCGGTAGAAGAGGAAAGCAGACCGTTAAGTAGGCTAGCATGCTGTGGTCCCCCAGCAAAGGTCTGGGTGAGAACTGAC